>VOQJ01020840.1:0-20346 GCA_015052665.1 Apistogramma diplotaenia | reverse complement strand
CCCAACGCCCCCCCCCCCACCCCGCCAACCCCCAGAGCCTATGGAGCTGTGCGACTGTCAAAACTCTCCCCTGTGAAACACATGTTCTTCTGCAGCTGCTGTTCTGCCATATGTTAAAGCGAAATGGAAGCAATTCGCTGCTGAGTTTGGGATGATTTGAGCCCAAAGGGAAGCGGATGCAGCGAAGTCGGCGCCCCGTCGTCGCCAACATATGGCTCCTGCAGCTCTGTCTGATAGCTTCTATTGTTGTGAAGTTTCATTGTACAAGCGTGGACTCCAAAGGATGTGGCGTTCATTTGTTTTGAGGCCCGGCAGCTTCTTTAGTGAATGTGAAAGTGATTAAAAAGACCTAATGATCCCTTCCAACGTAATCCCTTTATCTCCACCGCGCTTGAAGTAATTCTCATGTGATCGCCGTTGAGATGTGTGTGGTTTTCGACTTCAAACAGACACCGTGAATCAAAGGATTAGTAAATAACTTCTGCCAGATAACTTGCTATTTTGTGTGATGCCAGAACAGGACATCTAACAGTGTTGTAAAATGGGGTTTTTTTTGAGCTTAAACCATCCCTTAACATTAAGAAGATGCTAAGCATGCTGGCGCTCTGCTCTTTGTATTCTTGTGTGCGCCACATTTTGCAGTTTGTGGGTAATAAAATCCTGGATGACCACTCCTATTAATCATTTCCTCCTGAGAAAGAGGGTTCATTATGAAGCGATTCTGTTAATGGAGCCCGTAGTTTAAGCGGTGCAGAGTCAGGCCAGAAGAGCTAAATCTGTCGGGTCGGAACGGGAGTGGATGGGACGCTCTCTTGAGTCCTGCTAAGTGACTTTATCTACAAGTGCAGCGACCGCTCGCATAAATAACCCTGCAGGTGGGCCACTTGGCCAAAAAGGCGCTTCAACTCGGCAGACAAAACGAAGGCCCCACGTCAGCGTTCGCCGCCGAGCTGCGAGGATTAGATCGCTTACAGGAAGGAGAAGTATTCAGCGTGAGAAACGTGGCAAATGAATCTCCTGATGACAGATGTCAACAGAATACCTGAATGGGACAAGTAATTATCCCCAAATGAACTTGTCAGGGCTCGCAGGGAAAGCATCAGCTGAGTTAGTATCATCTTTACACAACTCAGCTGCTGCGCGATGACGTCTCCTGGCCTGGAGACAAACGAGCTCATAAAGTGCTCGTACGCTGACAAAATGATAATACGTTGCCTCTCCTGCAGCGCTGCTTTCTGTTGTGCCACTTCGCCTTGACGCCGCTTCAAAAGTCATGCAGTGAAATTTTAGTGGAGGTGAGAAAGGGACCTTGTGCTCGCTGCTTAGTGGTGATGGAGAGAGTTTGTGCCTTTGATCCATCTCAGCTCAAAGCAAGTGACGGTAATCGGAGTGCCACAAGTCCCACCTCTGCCTGTTTTCCTCTAAGCTGTCAAATAATCTTTGATTATCTTCTAGAGCACTTAATTCTCTCTAAGGGTTGGAGCCCTCCACATGTTTACTGTGAAGTCACTGTTTAGTCGCCCTTTAAATCCAGACAGGACCATCAGACTCTCTGTTTGTGTTCAGCTTTGAGACGCAAGAATGTGAAATTAGCCAGTTTAGGTAGAGCTAGCTGCAGGCGTCCCACATGCAATTTTAATTTAATCCATCTGGTACCATAAACACATACATATTGCAAATGCTTTTTTTTAACAGTGCCTGTAACCTTTAAATATACATATGTATCAGTTACACAGTTTACGCTGCTCATGCTTTTTCCTGAACAGCGCAGGAACATTATTCCAGTCTCTCCTCCTCTGGGATCTCCTCACTCACTTCAGCGTCTTCGTTGTCGCTCTCACTTGAGCGCATCCGCTCCTCTTCATCACGCAGGAGTTCGGACAAGGAAAAAAAACCCGGACTTTTGTGAGATCTCGCAAAACGTTTTAATGAAACCGAAACGTTCCTAATTTTATGTCCTCGCTTAGCTGCTCAACCTGCTGCGCCGGTCTCAGTAAGAAAGATGTTGTATTCATCTTTGTCATTATCACCTCCACCAAGGACGTTATGTTTGTGTGTGTGTGTGTGTGTGTGTGTGTCTTTCTTTCTGTAAACACAATTGTTTTGATTGAATTCTGATAAAACTCTGTAGGGGTGCCGAGTGGGGTCATGTTAGCAATCCATTCAAATTTGGCTCACATCCACCGAGGCCTTCGAGGTCAACTTAACGATTTATTGATTTGAAAATTGACAACAACAAAAAAAAATCCTTCTTACTTGGAAAGTACACCGTGTCACATTTGACCTCTGACCTCTCCTTCCAAGTCAGTACATTGATCTGAAGGTCAAAGTGATAATAATGCCATACAGGCAAAGTTATATGGGGATTGTAAACATCACGTTACTACATGACCTTTGACCTCTTCTTCAGGGTCAAATCAGGTCAAAAATGTTTTTTATCTTTAAAACTCTGCTGCCTTTGGAAATGATAGTGGTATGTGGGGATTCTAAGTATCACATAATTTACATGTGAGCATCCTGTCACATTTGACCTCTGACCTCACTTTTACATTCACATCTGCCTTTCCTGGTTGACCCCAAAAAGTATCTTTAACAAAGGGACCGACAAGAGAAAGCAGCTGAGCTGCCTGGTTAGTTTGAAATACATAATATTACACATTTATATAGTTAAATATATTATATATCTATAATAAACTCAAGTTATTCATGTCCACTTACTCACAAATTAGTACCAATTATCTAACACCTACTCCTACTTAATGCTTGTGCAATCAAAGAAAACATCAGATTTTCACTGCAAACTTCTTCAAGTGCATTAAAAACGAGAAAGAAAGCAAAATGAATTCACACGAAATAAAAAACGATTCCCCTAAAAGTAAATCCTGCCCAGAGGGTGAGCCGCCTTCACGGAGGTTTGCGCTCTCAGAGCTTTCTTGATTTATTGTCTCTATTTTTTCTCCCTGCGATTTGTTGCTTCTTTGTTCTCTCTAATTTCTCCACTGTATCAACTAACAGAAATTATTCAGCCGCTTCGTGCACCTTCACTCTTATCCCTCTGCACATTATTTGCTGTTTACCTTGCACTCTGCTGTGTGATTAGACTGGATGGCGGAGCCTATTCAGCTCAAATCTCTTCTCAGTCAATACAAGCAAATACTAATGATGTTTTCCTCTTAGGTGTTCACAGGCGTGGGACAGAATAAACAAGCGCCGGTACAAAAGCTCACCAAGGCTGCAGAGCACAGAAGAGCTTCTTCTGTGCTTCAGGAACACTGAAGGCAGGCTTTGGCTGCGTCCTCTGCTCTGTCCATGACCTCATCAGGCTGAATAATTGTTGCAGTGAGATTACCTGGAGGTGGAAAAATGTCCTTTCCCTCTTCCTGTGCTCTCCTTTCAGTCTATCAGCCCCCTTTTTTTTCCTTTAATAACTAATGAGACAAGACTGAAATATAATCTTTCCTTTCCGATTGTCTCCCGATGCAGAGGTGGGAAAATAACTTAAAGCGCGTGAGATTCAAAACAGGTTTCAATCGACTTTTATTTTGAAGGAAACTGAAATTAGGGCACTGTCACAATTCTCACCGGTGTTTTACGTTTCTAAGGTTACTTTGATTTTAATAAATTTGAGGAGTTTCTTATTAAACACACAGTGGTGCTCATTTATTTCTTTTATACTCATCCAGCACGTTCGAATGCTGATTGCACGACAGTCAGATTTCTTGTGCATATTCAGGAGTGCCGTCAGCTCTGCCTCTTTAGGGTCAGTGTTAAAGATTTTTAGTATGTTATGCATTTTCAGCTGTTAGTGTGATCAAAGGTGTGATGCTGTGTGTGGCAGGACTCACGAGACAGGACGTGGACTTGAACTTGAAAACAGGTTTAATGTTGGACTTTTCTGATACAAAAAACGAACGAGGCTGAACTGAGATCTGAGGGAAACAGAGACAATCAGGGAAATGGGACACACGGGGGAGCACAGCTGAGCAGAGTCCGGTTAACAAGACTCAGAAAGCAGAACTGAACACGAACAGACGAAAGCTGACGAAGTGAAACAGGGTGAACACAGAAAAGCTACAACGGGGGAGCGAAGCTTCACTAAAACATAACCGAACTAAGCACAGAACTGGAACCTGCTCAAACCAACCAAACCAAGATCACAGAAGATAAGGCAACAAAACCAAGTCCTACAGCCAGGCGCATGACCATAGTTGTACAGTACATGATCACCTCACACTGGAGTCCCCTTCACTTCCACCCTTATGAAAGCCCACTATGGTTACTGCGTTAGGAGGCAAAGTTTGCATCAGGAGGTTGCAGGAGTGTCAGGAGATAATGGGGCTTCACAACATAATGGTTCGTGTCCTTTTATATTTAGGGAAAGATTATGGATCTGGTGAAAGCATGCAGCATATAAGCATTGCTTTACAAGCATGTGCACGTGATGAATTTGGAATGACAGACTGGCCTCTCTGCTGTCTAAACCCACTGCACCAAGGCACAGAACTCCAAGGACACCATGAATACAATTTTGGGGTCGCAGAGACGTCTGGAGTGGGAATCTGTTGGGAGGAGACACAAGGAAATGATGGGGAGCGCCTGAGTGAAGGCCCACAGACTACACACACATTTGGAGATGCCAGCAGTTTTGACAGTTTTTGTTGTTGCCTGCTGGACATGTTTGTATTTTTCTCCCCCGGCTACATCCCTGCAACACTTTCAGGAAGTGCTGATAAAAATTCCTTTTGTTGTATCTCCTGCTTTAATCTCCCGTTTGTGTCAGCGAACCGGCGTCCTTTAAGAACGCGGAGTAACCTCTGACATCAGTTCTTCTTCACGTATTCGTTACTTAAGATTCACATTATTTACTTATCCAAAGAATTATTGCATTTTCTGAGGCCCAGGTGTTTGGTCTTGTGTTGTACAGATGGAAAAATGCTTTATGGTTTGATAACTGTATATTCTGACTCCACATCTTTACATAAGAACAAAGTCAGGTTTCGGCAATAAAAATATTTGAAGCTTCTTGGTGAGGTTTGGGTAATGAAACAAACGAATAAGCTCTATGCCCCCTGTGTGATGACCTTTCACCCCACGACCCTGAACTGGATCGACTTTTGCCGGTCGACTGAGTTTCACAAAAGGTGTGCTAAGTGATAACGGTCGCTACGCTGAAGAATTTCCTTGCTTTTTATAATTCTGATGCCTTCCATTATAAACTGGAAGAAGTGTGCCTGTCTTTGTGTGCTGTATAATTCCTGTGTTGCAGAAATGTGTGATGCAGCTCTTGTAACTGTCTTTTAAGACAATAAAGGTAAATTTGAACAACATTCATGCTGCCACCACGGGGATTCACCTGTTTGTGACAAACTAGCCTTTCCCCTCCACACAGCCGAGAAAAACATCACCACCCTAGCGCTTGTTGTCATGGAAACTCTTAAACATGCTTTTGGGCGCCCTTGATGCTCCTCTCCTCAGTCCACAACAAAGCAAACTCTGAAGAAGTTGGAAATCAATAGCAGTGGCTGCCGGCAGCCGTGGAGACGCCGCTTTAGGCCGACCGTGGCAGCGGTTGACATTCAGCAGCAGTTTCCAGGAGACTGTTTGAAAATGCATAGAATAATGGGAATTGTGGGGGTGCCAATCTGTCCAGCTTAGCAAAGTGTCTTAAAGAGATGGGGCAGAGATGTGAGGGGGGGAGAGAAAAGTGACACACTGACAACAAATGCAGCTCTCTCCAGTCAGCCAGCCTCAGGACGGACTTTGATGCGACTTTGCTTCGGGAAAACACGGCAACCAATTGGGATATTGCTCCAAAGGAGGATTCGGCTGCCCTTTGTTTCACTGCTGCTATCACCTTTTAAAGACTTGGCCTAATCTGGATGCCTAACACATCTTACTCTCATCTTTTCACTGTCTCTAACCTTGACAGGAGGTTCCTCCTCTCATCACACGGCACCTGAGTGCCTCTCAATGTGAAAGAATTAGCTAAAATGCTGACTTTACGTAAGGAATCTTGATTGGCGCTCCAAAAACTCGCCGTTTCCCATCCCAAGGGTCCAATCACCAGGGTCTGATTGGCGTTCTTAACCCCGGTGAACTCATGGAGATACGCTGTAATGCTGCACTGTGTGGGTGGCCTCACATTCACCTCCACAGAGAAAAGTTTCAAGGAGCTTCCCAGGGAACTTTTAAGAGACAGGTAGCTTTATAAAACACATTTGTTCCATTCACCAACACCCACTTTCAGCTCGCCGGGGGTGCACTGGGGGAGGGATTTTGATCATCTGCCAGTGCACTGTTGATGCTCCAGGAGCTTTGTGAGAATGTGTCTATAAAGGCCAGAATGTGAAGGGCACTCCTGCAGCTTTTGTGCCATCAGAAGCTGCGAACGCATAAAAACAGACAAACTCTTCAGCGGATCAATTTTCAGTTGCTTTCAATTAATCATGCCAAAAACAAGCAGCAGAAAGATTTATTTCTGCTGAGATCTGATGCGTGTTAGAAACCTGCAGCACAGGAATAAAAATGGAAACCGAGTGCTTATCTCTATGGATCACATGTGGTAGAAAGTACAGTGAGCGAGGTGGGCTTAAGCAACTCACAGCGGGGCAGAAAAATACTGCCCGCGTGGTTTCACAGAGCAGAGACATGAAAACAGATTTGCAGAGGGAGATGAACAACTTTGTAAGGCGAGGAAGACTTGGCGGCAGAAGAGGAAAACAACCCTCCGGTGCTGTTTGACCAGGTGCAGTGGTTTGCCGTGTTTACTTCTGCGTGGAAGCATTTCGAGCTTTCGCCTCCACGCGCTGTTTCCCAGGTAAATGAGAGCCTCTTCAGGTCATTGAAACAGGTCGCTGAAATGCAAGCCGCTACCAGTGCCCGACGTAGCACATGGTGTAATAAATAATTAGTAACAGTAGCTGGTCTTCTGCAGCGTCGCATTAATTGGTTTAGTAGTGTTTGTCGTATACACTCGCCAAGCTATTTGCATTGTATTAAGTAGAACCGTTTACGACTATAAATCTCTTGAATTTTCACCAGAACCGCTCAGAATAGTGAGATACAAACAGAACAACACTGGAAAAAAAAGACAAGAGCAACAACAATCAGAAGAAAACTCGAGGAATATCCCATGAGTGGCACTTGTGCCTGGAGCTGACATAAATACGACTTAAATAACTGCAAATTTCTAAATATGCTCAGCAGAATGCAAAAGACCTTTAGGTGGATGGGCTGCAAATGCAGAAGACCATGCACTTCAGGTTTCACCCCACTCAGCGGTGAACACAACTGCACAGAGTTCAGTTTCTGCTGAGGCTGCAGATTGTACACTCAGAATTTCATATTAGTAGCATAAATGTGTCCCAAACCTACCTTCTATCAACAGCCTAGGCTGGGGCTGCTAGTATATTTGTGTAAATGTTCCTTTGCATGAATCACAATGTCTCAGTGCAGCTGTGTGGAGTGGAACAATCAGATCAGGCAATAGAGGACAGCCGGGGGAAGAAAAACTTTCAAAGTAAAACAGGAAATAACCAAAAGGACTTGTATGTGATCTCCTGTGTGAACTGCAAACGAACCTAAAAGTGCATGCGCAGTAGAGGATGTGATAATGTCCCACATAGCGAGTGTGTTTGTGGAAGTAAACATCGGTCAGGATGCCGTTGTCGTTTTCTGTGTCCTGCAGGACGCAGAATAGTGACGTGCAGGTCGGATGAAGGCGACCTGGCCGAGCAGACCCGGATTTAGGGCCACACTCCCAGGTGTCCTGGGTTGCTTTTGTAAAAATCTGATCTGTGTTGTTCAGACTGTCATGAAAAGACCAGATACAGGTTGTATAAGGACAAAAAAATCGGATCACCGGGAAGGCACCACAGCCACCACAAGTGATGATGCAAAGCACAAGAAAACCAAGCTTATTGCAAGATTAAAGTAAACACAGCCAGCAAAATCAAGTTAACCAGGCAACTTTAATTCAGTTGCACCATACAACTTTTATAGGTGATGATGGGTATTTGGTAACGTTAGCTTATACTTCATTGAAAATAGCCAAGTTAGAAGGGATTTGGGTGAATTTGTCTTATCCACTTACAGCAGGACGTTGCTTTGCAAGCTCACAGAAGCTTATCTGAGTGTTGCTGCCAACCGCGTGCACCTTTATGCTCATAGTCTGCAGTTTGCACAGTTTCCTGCGTGAATGATATCACAAAGCAAAAATGTTCTCTCTGAATTCCTGAACATGGAAACGAATGAAGTGTCTCCGGGAAGCCAGAGCTGAATGAAGTTTGGGACGTGTTAAGATTACAGCTCTTCCCCATGAATGTGCAGATCTGCGGACGTCAAAGGCACGTTTCCAATGAAGAAGCAAAGAAAAGATGTTTTGATAGTGAGAGGCCAGACCCAGTAGTCACACGGTGCTCCTAATCACAACTTAGTAACATTTATTAGCAAAGATATATCTAATAACCACATTAAGGCTGATCTTGACTGTTAGCACAGTCTCAGGTATCAGTGATGATAATGAGAAAATCACTGTTTCTGCAACAGTGACTTTTGACTTCATTACTAAACCAGCTCCACGGCAACATGCCCCCACAGTGGAAGAGTGCAACACCTGACTGTATGCATGCATAAAAACCTTTCTACTGCCTCCTCCCTCTTGACATCACAAAGCACAAAGTGTCTGCATGAAGCTCAGTTAGCACTGCGGAGGAGTGCCTCTGATACCACAGCAGAACAAAGACCTCCAATAGGAGGAATTGTTGTCTTGCCAACTTGTATTTGCACTGGCACCAACGCTACGATGGTAACGTCTACACATTTTGTATTAAGTGACCTCGGGCATGAATACAACGGCGTCTGAAATTCTGTTCAGTGGTTCAGTGTTTTTTTTACTTTTTTTTTTTTTAGCATCTCCCATACAAACCATTTAAAATATTAATCGTTAATAAAACAAAGCACCACAAACACTGTCAGTGATGTTTCCTTACAAAATTCACTTTCGCTTCATACTTTGTAAGAAGTGGGGGCTGGACGGTAGCTTTTGTTCTGTTGAGAGGGGGTTTCGAGCCAGACCACCAGCTTTCTGTAACCTTAACCGAGTTATCTGCAGTACCTAAACCTAACAATCAAGTGAAAGTAAGACACAACGGTCACATTGGGATCAACCCCGCTGCTCCTCCTGGGGGTGGACTGCTTCTCAGCACTGGCTTCTTATATAAATGTAGAGGTGTGGGCTGCGATTCTTGGGGACCTCCTCTTCTGACCACTGGTCTGTGTTTTGCTCTCAGATGTGAGCTCGGGTGACATCTTCATTCTCGTCTTGATTATGAACCTTAAATTCTGGAGGACGAAATCCTCTGATGATGTAATCATCAAAGCCCGTCTTTGAACCACTTGTCTCCTGTCTGTGTTTTAAGTAGTGCGGCTGGTTGGATTATTAATAGACCTAATCAATATAGAGAGGTGGATAACACACTGGTGCATGAGCAACATGGCTTTAAAACAAACGCTGAATATATTTATGTTGTTCAGAGTTTAAACCGAGACTGCAAGAGAGGAAAAATGCTTGTTTTGCTGACTCCAAAGAAAGCCTTTGATTGGATCGATGGAAACCTTTTGAGAATAAATTAATATATTCTGGTATTGATGGTAAATGTTATAATGCAATGAAAGCCTTATTTCATGATTGCAGAGTGCCTCACTTCTGATTCGGTTTAGGATGAATCAACAGAATAAGCTTTTTTTTGCCCTTCATGCTGAGATATCTCACACGCCCGACTGAGGCCATTTTATTGTTAATATGAGCTCACGTCTTATGGCATTTTAATAGTTTTAGAGGGAGACTAATTAGTTAAATAGTCTGAATGTATGGATTTGAGTACAGAACATATAGGTGTGGTATTACATGAGCCTGAGCCCATTCGGTGATCGACATGTTGACGGTTGGAGTCCAGCAGGAGTTTACAGATGGTGCTGACTTGTAGTGAGAGTAGGGAGTGTGTGGAAGAGAAGCTGGAGATGTAGAGGTATGCTCTGGAGCGAAGAAGGAGGCTTATGAGGCGGTAGTGAGACCGACTGTGATGTATGGTTTGGCACTAACAGAAAGACAGAAGGGAGAGCTGGAGGTGGATGGTAGGATTCTCACTGGGAGTGGCTGGGATGGACAAGATTAGAAACGAGTACCTCAGAGGGACAGCTCACATCGAGCGGTTTGGAGACGAAGTCAGGGAGGCGAGGCCGAGCCGGTTTGGACACGTGCAGAGACGTGATAGTGGATACGTCGGACAGAGGATGCCGAATATGCAGCTGCCAGCAGGAGGAAAAACACAGAAGATTCATGGATGTGGTGAAGGAGGACATGCAGAGGGGTGATGCCACGATGCTACAGATACGGTGACGCGGCGGCAGATCACCTGCTGTGGCCACCCTCAACAGGAGCAGCTGAAAGAAGAAGAAGAAATTTTAGAAAGCAAAAGATATATTTTAGAAAGACTACAATGAACATATGAGCTTCACAGAAGGAATCAAAGCACTTATTGAAATTGCTTTTCCGACTGCACATTAAGACGTGTCATGTGGCCATCCCCACATGGACTTTACATCCATCTGTTGCCAAGTGGATTTGATTAACAACAGCAAACAGAGTATTTTTATCAGATGCAAAGTAATGTAACCCATTAGTTAGTTCCATAACACAGAGCCATCACATGCACTCAGTCGACTGATTCTCACCGTATTGATGGGAAAAGTGTGTTTAACATGTTAAGTTGCATGCAAATCACATAAGGCTGCTCTGACACTGCATACACACTACACGTCACACCTGTTGCTTATAACCTGATATGCCTCCTTAAGATAATATCAGTTAAATGTTTAGTAATGTTTGAATCACACTCGACTTTCAGATTTTTAAAAAAATATTTTAATATTGTATCACGTTTTAAGATAATATGGTATTAAGTCATTGTTTTCCTTGCTTAACGAGTTTGGTATTTATTTAGTTTGTTTGTTTGTTTGTTTTGTGTCTTTGTCGGTTGATATGTTAGTATTTAAGTCCTCTTTGTTACTTTGTTACTTTGTTATGCTAAGTTGCCATTATGATTTGAGTTCAGTTCTGTTCATTTGGCCTCTTTTAAGAGCCCATTATCAGCATTATAATGAACCTTGGAGTCACCCCTGCAGATTCACACATAATATCCTAAAGTCTGAATTTATACAGAACAATGTAACATGTACAGGCTAATAAAGCCTACTGGTATGTTCTGGAAAGGGTTGGCATTTTTTTCCAGTAGGCAGTTTCACGCTGATAAAAACTGAATCCTTTTGTGTATTTTATCATCGCTGAGAGGATTCACATACAGGATTCTCTATAGGGGGTTATGAAAAACAACTTCCCCTGATTTTATACGTTACAGGTTCCACTGGGAGCCAAATCGAACACATGTCAGTGGTGACTGTGTCAGTATGGTCAGTGTTTTCCTGTATGTCAGGCACCAACGTTGCTCTCTGCTAAATTCTGAGGTATTTCCACAAAGCTCACAGTGGAATGGTTGAAGTCATTGCTGACAGTCTCAACCTGTGGCACAGATTCACTGTGCACATCCTTGTGAACCCCCCCCCCCCCCCAAAAAAAAAAAAAGACAGATAAGCCTGCCAGCTTTGGAAACAGGTCAGAAAACAAGATCTTGAGGATTTGAAGATTCATACTGCAGTATACAGTGGACAATGGTTACCATTTATTTGCCATCATAATAAAGATTTCATTACTGTTAAATTAGCTCATCCTCATTCCCAGAATTCATTTGGTCCAAGAATAATCATGCCAGTAATACCACTCTCACTCAGTTTAACTGAAGCTGCAATCTTCTCCTAAACCAAGCAAACTAAACCAAACTAAACCAAACTGGTAACCATAATGGCAGACCAACCTGCAGTGTCTCTAACCCTATAACCCGCCTGCTTATAGGCCCTTTAAAAGCATCAGTTCATCCAGATAACTGCATTACAGGCGGTCTACCAATCAGATCAGTGGTTTGGTACCAGGCTCCTTCACTCTGAATGTTGAAGTGTCCTTTTTCAAGCTATTAAAATGTACAGTTTTAATTGGACTATTTAACCAATTAGTAATCATTGTTTATTATCACTTCGTTGTTGTACACAGTTATAAAAGTTTACTGTACATCTGTATATCTCTGTCGCTGCAGGGAAGAAGACATCTGACAGTCAATGCAAGTGAAAAGTCCACACATCACACTTGTGTGTGAGAGAGGAGGGGGCTGTTATTTTTGGACAAGGAATGCTGAGCAATGGTAGATGCAGCTGTATTACAATGATATGCAGTCATGAATGAGTTTGAGGCTTGTTTAATTAGATTTCCTTTTTTTTCTCTCTACAGCAAATGCTATTTTCCCATCGGAATATTATGCCATTTTGAAATAATGTTATACCGCACAGTTATCTCATACTTGCAATATGCACACATGAAAGCAGGTGTCAGAAGGCCTGGACAGAGATGTAAAGTAAGTAATGCCTGGATGGAGTGTGCTGCTTGTCTGCATGAGCCATTGATCATTTCTGCACAGGTTTCAAGCCAAATCTCCCCCTGGGGATGATTAAATACTATTGCTTTTCCTTCCTTCAAATCTCAAGTATGTGTAGCTAAACACACCACCAGGCAATGAAAGCTGGCAGTATGAATGATGGTCATTACTCTCACCACCGAAGCTGCAAATGCCTCATTCCAGGAAGGAGCCGTATGGTGAGCATTCTTAATGAGTGTTCAGGGCCAGGAATTCATATATTTACTCTTGGTGTGATTAAATTGCAGTGCTGGCAAAACATCAGAGAGTGCTATTGTTTACCTAACAATGCATTATTTCTATATGTGCAATCAATCTAGCAGCACTGCATCACAGACAAGGAAACTTTTACATTTATATATATGTATATATATGTATGTATATATCCTTTCTTAGTTTAAACATGCAAAGCATCTCTTTCAAATCAGGGCTGAACATAGGAGGCAGCTGGATTAAACATGAATGTTTTTTTGCATCTTACATTGCAGAGATTCTTTCAGCCCTCAGTGGCTGCCATTTTTTTTGCTTTTGAGAAGAAGAGAGAGACGTTAAATTGATGTTGAAAAGGCAACAAAGCTGAGCATTTTTTCCCGGCACACCAACATCCCATAGAGTGAATCTGACAGATATGTGAGAGATGGGAGAATAGCTGGCTGCTGGCTGTAAAGACCTATGATGCTTTTCCTCCCCACAATTTAACAGACTGTTCGGTTGTTCTCACCAAATACCAAATCATTTGTCATCACTTATCAAACCAATTACCATCAGTGCAGGGAAAAGCAGCACGCGGCTCGGGAGAATGAATGTGAAAATGAGATGGTGCATTTCTTATGTTTTTCTTTTCTATTCTTTGTTTTTTTTTCAGATGTTCACACTTGAGACATTATTGCTATTCTTATTTCGAAGCCCCAGAGAAGCCAAGGCAGAGTTTTCGGCTGTCTTTTTAGCTGCTCTCTTTAGAAGCCGAGATTTGACATTAATGCACTCTTACGAAAGACAAATAATGAGTTGTTTAATGTGAAATTTGGTGCTTTATTGCAAACGTGCACATAATGTGAGGATGGTCAACAACATGTGAATAAAAATCTTAAAAAACTTGTCATTTTCACGTAGTTTGATGGAATTCTTTCAGTATTTGCATATATTTATGTAACATTTATGTGCTTTGAGGGCTTTGTAATGTTTACGACATCACAAATTTTAAAGTTTCGCAGTTTCGTTTTTCACCTGAGGAATTACACTGCTAATAAATGGAAACCAATTTTGCACCCAAGACCATGACTCTATATTGCTTTATATGTGGAAAGGTTGTATATAATGACTTCTTTTGTGAGTCCGGTGAAAGCTGTCTAGAGTTTAATGAATATCCTCAAATGTCAGCATCAGTTGGGGTTGAAGACTAAAAGGGAAAAAAAAAAAAGAAAAAGAAAAAACTGTGTATGAAGTCAGATGGAAGTGAGCTTTCCAGACCTCAGTAACACACTTCTCTGGTTCAGGCTCGTGGCTCCAGGCTGCTGCTAGCAAAAGACACCAGAATCAGACAAAAATGTCAGGTCACCGGCACGCAGTTTATAAGTAACACAGAGCACCAGTGCAATGTGCTTTAAGTGGAATATGGAAGAGAGCATCCATATATGACAGTGGTCAACCACATTCAAATGCCTGCAAAAAAAGCACACATGCACATAAAGCTATAGTTGACCTGCACTGCTTCTGCGTTCTGATTGTATATTTTCAATATCGCTGCTTTTGCACAATCACAACTCCAGTGAACAATTCAGGGTTTATTAGCTTGCTCAAGGACATGCAGAATGGCGCAGTCAGTGATCGAACCACCAACCTTCTGATTACTACATGACCTGCTCCACCTCTCGATCCGCAGCCACCCACCAAAACGGCTAATTCCTTTGCATGTAAAAACTGCTTTGGAAGCCAATTTTCATTTAACTCGCCGGTTTAAATTGTAATTGTGGCTGGTTTGATCCAACACACTTACATCACCGCATGATTAAAAGCCAGCATGTTTTCGCAGATTTTTCATCTTTGGTTAGCAAGCTGCTAACAAGTGCAGCATGAACACGTGTGCCTGCTAACTAGTCCCTGTAGGTGAGGGCTCCACCTTGTTACAGCCAATTTTAAATCCAATCTGTCTCCAACTTACATAGTAAACAGGAAATTGTGAGGTGTAAAAATAATATTTGTTCACAGAACTCACAGTAAATAGCTTCTATTTCACGAGTACACGCTATTATTATGAAGGTTAGCACACAGAGCCGACACAACACGTCACTAATGTTTAGATCTTTAAAGGTTAAGAACAGCTCCTTCAGCTGCCACAAGTCACTGACTTAGTTTCACTCAAGATTGATTCTTGGCACCTAATGTATGAAATTGCAGCAGCTGGGTCAATGATGGAAAAATGTCAAGAATCGATTTTGTGAGGTTTATGATCTCAGATAATATGAAACTGTTGAGGTTAGACTGCTTAGGCCTTGTGCCAGAGGGGAAGGAAAGAAAAACTTTTATGAGTCCATCTGAAGGCTGGTATCTGACTGTGCATCGTTATGATTTACAAGTGGAGTTTGTTTTGACTTCGTGAAGAGCCACAGCTCCGTCCTTCTCTCGAGAAGGCCGCGAAGACAGAAGAAAGCATTCGCAGGCAGTTGGGTTTTTAATACTGTGGAAATTCAGATAGCAATTTGTGTGATGAATTTCTCCTCGGAACAAATATTTTGTGCTTGCAGTATGGTTCTGAGTCTCTGTGTGCGCCGGCCTGCATGTTTATGCATGTGTTTATATGGATTTGAGTGTCTAATTGGATTTATGATGCACCGCTGAGCAAAATGGTGCCATCTACATGACTGACGTCCATCGGCGCTGGGTTTGGACCCAGTTTCCTCCCACAGCCCATCTGCACCTCTCATCCTCTCCAAAAGCCATTATAATCCTACCAATCCCACAGCCTCTCACCACGACTCCCTCCTTTCTGGCAGCCCTACTCGCCACATTAGGATTTGGAACTGGGCTGGAGG
Organism: Apistogramma diplotaenia; assembly: GCA_015052665.1. Lineage (NCBI taxonomy): Eukaryota > Metazoa > Chordata > Actinopteri > Cichliformes > Cichlidae > Apistogramma > Apistogramma diplotaenia. The sequence goes on along the minus strand of VOQJ01020840.1, from coordinate 4,733 downwards.
CTCCCCCATTACCATCTCTGAGAAAGCTGATTCTCCCCTGTCAGTGTGCCTTTCCCTCATAACGATTGGAAAATGCATTAGAAGCTGAGCCACCGGGGCCGAAGGATATGGTTTAGGGGAGGTGGGAGGTAATTCAGTCACATGCAAGAGGTTGCTTTTATTGGCCCTTGGGGGCCTATTTTTGCTTTTGTCTTCGATCATGTGCTATCATGGAAAAAACACAACAAACCAACAAAACACCCAAACGGTGGAGAAAAATGACTGATTTGTTTCTATAAAATGGGATCTCACACAGCTGAGTCTGGTGGACAGGGAAGAAAAAAATGAAAGATGAGCTGATGGTATCATATACAACAGCAGGTGGAGTCTGGTGAAATGTGTGTTAACACCACCTCTGTTTAAGACTTTCTCTTGCCCAGAGATGGTTTAAAAAACCTTCATGAGTTTTAATTGAGCCATGCCATTCCATCCTTCCATCCATCCTTCCATCCATCCATCCTTCCTTCCTTCCTTCCATCCATCCATCCATCCATCCTTCCTTCCTTCCTTCCCTCCATCCATCCTTCCATCCATCCATCCTTCCTTCCTTCCTTCCATCCATCCATCCATCCATCCATCCATCATCTTCTGCTTCGCCTCCATAGTGCGAGAAGCAGGGGACCACCAGCCTATCACAGGGCTAACTCAGAAAGACAGACAATCATTTGCACTCACATTCACACCTATACAGTCAATTTAGAGTCACCATTTAATCTAACCCCACTAACTGCATGTCTTTGGACTGTGGGAGGAAACCAGAATACCTGATCAGAACCCACTGGGAGGACGTGGAAGCTAACCACCGTGCCGCTGTGCTGCCCACTTTTAGATCATTTTTGGATCAGTACTTTTGCTCGATTTCATACACCGATTTCACACGTGAATTTGGTGGTCTGCTGATCGTAGATCTGCTGTGTCTCTCTGTCACACCCTCCTCTGGCTTTGAAGGGAGCTAACAGGTTTGAAAGCATGCAATCATCAGTCCACGAGGGCATTCTGCTGACACTGACATAGTGTCCACTCAGGGGTACTTCAGCTGTCTTCCATTAAACAGATCTGGTTCTATGTGAGAATTTAGATTTGATGCAGTGCTTGTGGATCCACTTTCTGATTAGTCGTGCTGCCTTTTTTTCTCTGACTAACCTGTGTGTCTGAATGCTCCTGCTGCGTTTATGGGAAAATGAGCATCACTGTGTTTATGACAGTCATGCAGTGACTTTTACAAAAAGAAAAGCAGAGACAATAAAACAAAACATAACAAACAAACAAACAAAACAAAAACAAAACCTATAACTCTTCCACATCCCACCTGCTGATTCATGAGAGAAAAACATACCTGTTCAGACTCTCAGTGTAATTTGTTTATATACATGCTGCTGCTAACCCTGTTTATGGATGCATCAGTGCATGTGCACAGTAATGCACAGCTTGTAACTGATCTCAGAGCAGTGAAAGCAGAGTCAGGAGTAGCTAGCACACTGGTATCCTGTCAGCCACCCATTAGTAAGCACAGATTTATCCACAATCCACATGGTCAGCTAACCAAAGCAGCAGCTCCCCTCAGCCTTTGTTAACTGGACATGGCCATGCGCATAGAGTCCAATGGATCATGGTCACAGACAACAGCTAATATACAATTGTGGTCCAAAGTTTACACTTATCATGGGCATGAATGTCATGGTAATTTTGGGCTTTAAATGATTTCCGTGAACCATCCGATTTCCCGGTTGGAATGACTGCACAGCATGCATCTTTAGTGACTTTAAAAAACAAGAACTGGGTGCACATGTTTGAATTTATGTTTGGATTTTCTCTAATCCACACAGGGTCAAGAATATACATACACCCCCACAAAAACTGAAATGTCCTTTAGCAAGTTGCACCTCGAGCAGATGCTTTTGGTACCCATCGACTGTCATAGTTCTGGCTGGATATTTAACAACTTGACTTAAATTTCTTGGCGTCCTGGCACAGGGACTATAGGCTGCTCCAGAATCAACACCTTCAATCTCGACTGAAATTTGCAGATGCCCACATGGACGAGCCAAATGCTCTCTGGGGAAGAGATTCATGGTCAGATGAGACAAAGATTGAGCTATTTGACAACAATGGCAAGAGGCAAACCTAAGAATGCTGTTCTAGCTGTCAATCATGGTATTAGGAACATCATGCCCCGAGGCCGTTTCGCTGCCAGTGGTACTGGTACGTTAGCCAAAGTGGCTACACTTTCACCTGAAATCAACCACTAGATGCCGTGGTCCTGGTCAGCTGGCCCAGTGCTTTGTGTTCTGTCCCTAACTGTGTTTCTTATTTTTCTTTATTGTTGAGGTTGTTGGTTTGTTATGGTTTGTGTTTTCTGTTGTTAGTTATAGTTATTGTCTTCCTGGTGTGTTGGCCCTTTGTCTCATGTTCCCTGTGTGTTGTGTTTAGGTTTAGTCACGGTTAGATTCCCTCTGTGTGCCAGCCGCCATCATGTCAAGTCTGCGTTTGTATCGCGTTTGGTCACTTCCTGTTTTATTTTGACAGTCCTTTGCCCTGCGTGCTTTGTGTTTAGTTTTGCTTCCCTTTGTCTTGTCTGTAATGATCTGTGTGTCCTGCCGCTGTCACATTATGGGTTAACGTCAGCCTCGGATTTTGTACTTTGGACTTTGAACATTAAAGCCGCCCAGTTTCGTTTGTTTCCCACGCCACACTGCCTAACCGTGACACCGGAGGGTTGAAACTTGGACATAATTGGGTGTTCCCCCGGGACAATGATCCCAAACCCACACCAAAATTGCCTTTGAAATGCATAAAGCAGGCTAAGCTTCTGGAACAATCTTCCCAAAGCCCCGAACCCAATTGAAAACCTCTGGATTATGCTTAAGAGCGCGATTCGTGCCAGAAAACCACATAATTTAAATAAACTACCAATTCTGCCAAGAACAGACAGAATTATGCCAGAAGCCTGTTGATGGCTACCAAACGTATCTAGTTGAGAAGCAGAATGCTAAGGGGGCTTTTAACCAAATATTAGTGGGGCTGTGTGTATATTTTTGACCCTTATGTTTAACATTATGCTCATGGTACAGTAAGTGTATGTAAAGTTCTGAGCACAATTGTAAATTTGCCTTTGTACACCACCATGAAACAAATGAGATGCGACTGAAGTGCCGACTTTCAGCTTTATTTGACTGATGGTTGAGGAATATCAGCCTGTAATGGTTTTTGTATTGAAGCAGTATGCATCCAAGTATTAAAAAAACCCTACTTTTATAATTATGTGGTAATTATCTAGTAATACACAATTACTTTTGAACCTGTGAAAATGGACAAACTAAAAACGGCTATAATTCCTAACAATTAATGTGATATTTTTGTTCTTACTCTTGATTGCTGCATTGAAAACACTGAAGCAAAGTTATCACAATTATGTCACTGCCCAAGCTGTTACGGGCCCGACTGTTTGTGTGCCGTGTTTGGCTCCTCAGACCACCTGTGCTCTCGAACCAGCCTTAAAATGTCTTTGAGCACACAGTTCAATCTTAATCAGCCTCCAGCAAAGCAAAGGCTTTTATTTTCAGCACAGCACTGCAGGATTATTCCATCCCTCACAGACAAACACAGAGCTGGGCAGCTGCGGTGTTATTTCTCGGTATTGCAGTTTATTTAGCGGTTGCAGCGTCCTGTTCTATGAGTGTGGACCTTTCATACCATCTGTTTAGATAATGTCAATCCAGAGATGTGTGGGTCTGCCTGCTCTGTCAGGCTTACCATCATTTAACAAGCTGCCTCTTCTTTCTCAGCAGCTGTTCACCACACATCACAAATTCACAGTTAGCCCAGTGGGAGGGACAGGTCTTCGTTGTGCTTAATGCGCCCAGTCCCTCAGTCTCCTGGTCACATCGTGGCAAAGGTTTCTTTATAAGGCTGTCAAGATGGCGCTGTTGTGCTTTTCAGTGAAACCCCAAAGTCACCTGTTGGTTAACAAATCATTTGCTTAATACAAATAAATAAATGATTGTAGTCCTACATGTAGAACATAAAATAAGTCTTTGTAGATATTCTGCAATGCAAACTAGTAACAGGTACTGTACCATATGTAATTGCTATCATCATCTCTCAATCCATTCAATCATTTTCATAACATTGTATTCAATTTGTGGGTCTCAGGGTGAAAGGCAGGGTACATCCTGGACAGGTTTCTGCTATCACAGGGCTAACAGAAAGAAATTTGAGCCACTGTTGCCAGCTCCTCGGTGAGGAAAGTAGATACTGGCTGTCTAACACGTTCTTGGACTGTGAGAGGAAGCCAGAGTATTGCCTATGGCAGGCATGTCAAACTCGCGGGCCGCTTCCGGCCACGCCCCCTACTTCCGGCCGAGAATTGGCATTAAAAATATGGTACAAATAGGCCCTTTAAGTTACTTTTTTGACCTTCCACTTTCTCCGCCAGTTAAGAGGGTTGAGCAGAATGTCAAAAAAGTCCCTTAAAGGACCTATTTGTACCATATTTTTAATGCCAATTCTCGGCCGGAAGTAGGGGGCGTGGCCGGAAGCGGCCCGCGAGTTTGACATGCCTGGCCTACGGAGTCCAGTTTGGTTATCCATTCCCTACTTAAATGTTGTGTTTGACAAGGCAGTCTCAACTGAACAATCTCTATTGCTGCTGCTTTCAACATGCACGTACAGGAAAAGCAATCAGTCAGACCTCA
>VOQJ01020837.1:0-27134 GCA_015052665.1 Apistogramma diplotaenia | reverse complement strand
ACCTTCCCCCCCCCCCTTCTCTTTCTCAGAAAACAAAGTACTGGATAATGTATGGTGCAAACAAAACCAATATATGTCACACCTGTAAGAGGAGCAGGAAACCTGTGAGATGCAAAAGTGGGTTACAGCTAGGTGAGGTCACAAGGATACCCACTCCAGCTCGCTGACTCTCACTGAAGGCAACTCCACGCTGGAACAGAGTCCAGTCCCCCTCCAGGAGACTGGTTCCAGAGCTCAGGCCATGTGTTGTGGTGAGCCCAACTATATCTAGCTGGTATCGCTTAACCTCATGCACTAGCTCAGGCTCCTTACCCACCAGAGAGGTGACATTCCATGTCCTAATAACCAGTCTCGATAGCTGGGGATTGGTCCACCAGGGCCTCCACCCAACACACATTGCCCCTGACCCCTAAGATGCCTCCTGTGGGTTGTGGGCATACAGAAGGGTGGGCACTTGTCTTTAGCCCATGCTGAGCACCACGGGGTAATGCCCGGCCACCAGAATCTGTGTTTGGCTAGTGGCTCATGGCTACATTCGCTGCTCCAAGAACACTCAAAACAAGCTGCATTGTGGGTAATGCAGAATGTCAGGTTTTGATCATGCAGAGAGATTTAAAAATAATTCACAGCAAATTTAGAGGTCTTACATAAGGCAAAGCTAAACTGGTGAAGTGCTCTGTGCCAAACATGCAGTAGTTAAACTTATGAACTCTAATCATAGTATTAGCTTGCCTGCAGCCTACCTGTCTCCTTCAGCCTGCGCGCAAGTTCATTGGTGCAGATGATGTTGTGCAGCTTTGTGTGGTTGTAGACTTGATCCATGGAATAGACAAGGTTCTCACCGTGAAAATGAGAAAAGTCCACTTTACCCTTCTGGTGGTTGACCGAGCTGATGGTGACGATACGGGATGGAGATGAATTCTTCATCAGGTCTGGAGAGAAAATTAAGAATGCAAGGCCAAGGAAGTAAGAGATAAGAAGGAGAGACACCAAAGATGACAAATGAAGATGGCTGGGCAATTCCAGATTTTTTTTTTTTTTTTCAAAACAGTGTACCTGCTGTGTTAAATGGAGCACAGTCTTACCCAGTAGCAGGTTGGTGAGAAGAAATGGTCCCAGGTGGTTAGTAGCAAAAGATGCCTCAAACCCATCTTTGGTTATCTCCTTTGGTAAACCTGATTAAGAGCCAAATGACTAGAATTACAAGAGTGGCTTTTATAAATCATAAAAACAGATTCTCAGCTTTATTTTAAATACTGCATTAACTGTTTGGGAATTACAGCCATTTTTTATATTTTTGGCCACAGCGGGTTTATTGATAGTGTAGAGAGACAGGAAAAGCGGTAAAGACTTGGGGAAGGCATGCGAGCAAATTGGTGACAGGCCAGGAATCAAACCCGCACCGCCCGGCAGCATATGCATATGGTCACCTGCTCCATCATTGAGTCACCCAGTTGCCCAATTCCAGCCATTTTTATACATAGTCCCCCATTTTCAGTTGACTGACAAGCATTTTCAAGGTCAGGTAAGGCCTGTTTCATTCATTCCATCACAAATTAAACAGGAGACAGCTCTCAAGTTGATTCCAATTGTTAACTTTGTAGGTCCATTTGGCACCAGGTCAGTAACATGAGCTTAGAGAGGCCCTCGGGCATGATTCTGCTATGCAAATTACTGCATGAATCATCATTGAATTATTGAAATCACTGAACACAGTTTGCTGTTAAGAAGAAGCCATATATGAACATTATCCTGCTATCTTCTGTGGGTCAAAGTTCATTAAAAACTGTTCTGTGGTCAGATGAAATTTGAAAAAAAAACAAAGTTGTAAAAGTACTACAAACAAACAGCTGGAGGAACATTTTTGCAGCAAATTTGTCTGTAACCCCATGTTTCTTAATGGATATTTGTTGTTAGTTTATTTTCCTTTGTCATCACTGCTTCATTTTATGCTATATTGTTTAAGATAGGATAAGGACACCGCCGAGAGCTTCGTGGATTGTTACTGGGTGTGGAAGTAGAAGCGGGGCTGCAGGTTTGCCCTTATGCTAAAGCGCCAACCACACAAGCCCTCTCTGCCGAGCCTTTTTCTCGCCAACAAAACGGATGACCTAGAGTTACAGCTGGCTGGAAATTGCCATGTTCATTACTGTTGTGTAATGATTATCACTGAGACCTGGCTTCACCCACAGATCCCTCATGCTAGCGTGATCGGACTCCAGTAAGAAGAGGGGAGGGTGGGGGGGGGCTGTATTTACATTCACAGGGATGGTACTGGACTACATTAAATTAACCGATTGCAGTCTGTCAAATAGTAACAACCGGTGCTGACGACACCATAGAGGGGGTGAACAAAGGATTGTTGGCTGCCCTCTTCCCTCCCTGATGGACATCTACACCTCACTGCCTCAGCACAGCCAAAATCATCATCATCAAGGACAGGCTCACAAACTGGCTTTGATGTGCTTGGCCTGCTGCCCTCTGGCAGGCGCTACAGGTGCATCAAAGCCAGAACAACAACAGTTTCTTTGCCAAAGCAATACCCCCCCCCACACACACACACACACATTTTAGAAGTTTTATTGTTATATTCTGATATTCTTGAAAGTGTAACTTTCGCCTACATGGGACTGAACAAGAGTATCCATTCAATGCATTGAATTCTTTTTTAAACTCTAGTGTTTTTACCAACACTATCACAACTGAAAAGAGGGGACGTTACACATGGTAAATATGGCCCTGTCCCAAAAGGCATTTTTGAGATGTTTTGCTGCTATCAAATTCCTGACCTTAATTGTTTTTTTGTTGTTGTTATTTTTACAGTGTAGACATTTGATAACGTCTATGTTCTACTGTGAATAAAATGACTGAGATTTGCAAAACATTGCAAATTCCAGGTTATTTAGCTTTTGAGATGGATTGCTTTCTGTATCCAGTAATGGTAATGATACATTTCTCTAGATAGCTGACTTCGATGTGCATCTCTGCATTCCCTGATGTCGTGTTCAATAAGAAGGGTTTTGGAGATTGTGTTCCAATTTTTGTTATTCACTGATTCTCTACGCTAAGTAGCAAAGAGCTGGGAAAATTCAAGAGAGAAACCAGTTTGACTAGAAATCCTATATAAGCAAACACCTTTTGTTGCAATTTCATGTAATACAAAAGTGGCCTGTGCTGCTTTAAAAGAGATTCCATTTCTGCTTTTGGTACTTGTATCACCTGATACTCCAGCATTATTGACAAGGATGTGGAGTGACTTCTCTTCTTTAAAAATCCTCCCAGCAAATTCCCGGACAGACTCCATACAGGAAAGGTCAACCAGACGCAGATGAACATCTGAGTTTCCCGTTTTTTCCTTGATTTCATGCAGTGCTGCTGTGCCCCGCGCCTCGCTCCGACAGGCCAAGATAACACGAGCCCCACGACGTGCAAAGTCCAGAGCAATGAACTTTCCTATACCTGGCAGAATGGAAGAGCACAAAACATTACTTGTTAAAACATGCACAAATGACACATGAATCAAACAACAGATGTGCATATGCTCTAAAACCTACAGGCTTGGGGAATTTGCACGTTATCAATAAGTAATGAGCTCATCCAGGTAGTCTGATTCCACAGAGATGCAGCTCAAGCAGAGTTTAGATCCTAACTGCTCTGAAACTTTGACACGTTTTATATATTCCGACACATAGCATTTCGTGTTTCTAAAACTCTACACCCAGATGAATTATGGCACAAGGCTTCGAAAAAATGCATCATGTATTTGAACCAGTGTGGACTACACTGATAGAGCAATGAGAACAACTGATAATCAAAGTCTGTGAGCAAAGGGTAACTGATAGGACATTGTAATCTCTAAAACAGTTTGCATTACAAATCAGGTAATGATGGTTTAACATCTAGAACTGAGAGGAAAATTTGTCCTCTCCTATAACTCATAGGAAATCCGATTTTGAGAGCATAATGTCAGACTTTTGTTGCAATTCAATTTAGTTTTATTTATATAGTGCCAATTCACAGTAACAGTCACCTCAATGCACTTTGTATTGCAAGTTCAAGCCTCTACAACAGGGATGGACAACTCCAGGCCTTAAGGGCCGGTGTCCTGCAGGTTTTAGATGTGTTCCTGATCCAACACACCTGAATCACCTCCTCAGTATGCAGTCAAGTTCTTCAGAGTCTTGCTAATGACTTCTATATGTGCTCCAAGATCATGACAGTTACGATGTTAGGCATCTGAGGGGTATTCCAGAAAGTATTCCAGAAAGTGTAAAAGTCAGATTCTTCAAACAGGCAAACTTTGCTTCATAACACTTTTGAATACAAGCTTTTCCTCAGTCTGCATCATGCATGCCTCATCTGGAATACTTTTCCAGCAGGCTCAAATTTGAACCACATATGCCGTACACATGCTTGAGTGGATTTATTAAAAACCAAAAAAAACAACTGGAACATATCCCAGCTGCCACAGGGCGAGTAGCTGGGTACATCTTGAACAGGCCGGCAATAAATCAAAAATAATTTTGATTTAAAGCCTGTTATTATCAAAGTACTAAAAATCAACAGTCTTTCAAAATGCACCTGATTGGCTGTCCGACTGTGCAGTATTATTACCATCGCTGTTTGTTTGTATTCTCATGGATGGGTGTTCTGGAACACAATTTTCATTATATGTGACAAGATGTAATGACAATGCTTATTCTGATTCTGAAGTGGGCTATGGTGGACTATCTTTATGGGGCTCGATTCACAGTGCTTACACTTGACATATGTGCTCACCGCAGCCAAGCTTAATGCAGTGGGGCACCGATTGCTCGCTGCCCTCACCACATATGATTTTGACATCCAGTACGGACCTGGAATACATAATATAGATGATGACGTCCTTTCCAGAAACTTTCCAGATAACAGAGAATGGCAGATGCAAGTCTGTCAACACATGTGTGTTGCCGAGTCCTCAGATGGTCCATATATAGACCAGTTGGGAGCCTCTCCTGCTTGTGTGCCAGACATCTACTCTTTCCCAGCATACATGGGATTGAAGTCTTTGGAATGTCTGGGACAACCACAACTAGTGAGGGTCCAAAAAGAGGATACAGTGATTAGAACAGTTTTCCAAGCAGTTCAAACTGAGGATACAAAGAGTAATCCAGAGCTCTCCTAACTTAAATTAGAAAAGGATAATCTAATAATAAAGGTTTGTTGTTGTTGGGTTGCTTCATTGTGTAAGCAAGCAACCTTTGGGTGAAGAATCAACTCAGCTTGTCCTACCAAAGGAATTTCGTGAGGTGGCGTTGACATCATTGCGTGATTATTTAGGACACCTTGGAATTGAAAGGACTACTGATCTCCTGAGGAGAAGGTTTTCTTGGCCCAAAATGTTGAGCGATGTGGAGCAGCACATAAGACTTGTGGAGAGTGCATTACCCATAAGTCACCCCCACAAAGAGCAGCTCCATTACATCAGATCCTGAGAGGTAGACTTATGGATCTAGTATGTAATGACTTCCTTTCAACTAGATTCTAAAAGGCATGAGCAGTGCATTAGTGATCACTGATCATTTCACTCGCTATGAACAAGCTTTCCCTACAAAGAACCAGAAGGCTCAGACGGTGGCAAAAATTCTGGTTGATAAGTATTTTGTAAATTATGGTCTGCCTTCCAGAATCCATTCCAATCAGGGGAGGGATATCGAGTCACCTGATTCGAGACCTGTTGAAGATGCTGTGAGTGCAGAAGTCACCCGCTGAGAGACCCTCAACTGGAAAGGTTCAACCGGAACTTGTTTTCCGTGCTTGCTACTCAGAGTGATGAGAAAAAAAACAACAGTGGAGTCAGCATGTTGGATTTGTGGTTCATGCATACAACAGCACTAAATGTGACAGGGTATTCATTCCCCTTATTATCTGGTGTTTGGCAGGGAAGCCCGGCTCCCAGTAGACTTGTGTTTCGGTACTACTGAGGATAGAAAAGGAGAGAACCATTCACACTATGTGGCAATGGTGAAGGAAGATCTTCATAGAGCATATCAGCTTGCCACTGAAGCTGCTGACAAGAGTCACAAAAACGAACAAGAGAATGTAGGACAAAAGAGTTGGCTTTCGGTCTCTCAAAGTAGGTGACAGAGTGTTACTCAAGAACTTGGGGCTTAAAGGAAACCATAAGTTGCAACTCCAGTGAAGTCCTGTTCCATACACTGTAGTGGGAAAATTGCCCAACCTTCCAGTTCATAGATTCAAATCTGAAGATGGCTGTGGAGGCGTGAAAACTATTGATCAAAACCATATCCTGTCCACTGGACAACTTGTGAGGTTGCCAAAGACTAATATGGATTGCAACCCACCCACCAGGCCAAAGACCTCAACCTCATCTAGTCCGAGGTGGACATGAAACTTACCTGACAATCAAGAAGTGGAAGACTGACTCATCCTCTGATCTTGAGTACTATAGACCACCTAGGATTGCCGATAAATGCTCAAAAAGCTTGGAGCAACAAATCTGGCAACCTGCTAGGCAGTCATCTCTGTACTGGAGGATGAGAGGTCACTTTCTCAGTTAAATGAAGGTCCAGAGCTGGATCAGAGCATGAGGGTTGGACTGACCAAGATCAGCTATCTAATCATGAATTGGTTTCTGATTCTGATATTGGTCTTGAGGAATAGGATTTGGACGGGGATAGACCTCACAATGCTAAAGCTCCAAGATATGTGAGAGAGACATGATGAGAAAACTGAGATTCGGCCCAAGAGAACAGTGAAACCAGTTGTTAGGCTAACTTATGACAAGCCAAATGTGGCAGACGGGAATTTCTTTTTTACCTAGGTACTCTGGATTCATTAAATAGTACCTAAACATTTAATGATTCACCAAATTCTTTAACTGAGAATGTCGTAAATCATTAAATGTCAGGGTCCCAGGCCGTGAGCCCAGTGTTTTGTTTATTGCCGCTTCCTCTGTGCTCCTGTGTTTATACATTTTGCTTCCTGCCTCATTAGTTCCTGTTATAGTTCTCAGTTTCCTCTGTGTGCCATTCAGACTCAGGTCGCATTTGAAAATTGGATTTAGGACAACATATCCAAGTGGCCTGGCTCGCATTTGAAAAAAATCTGATCTGTTGTTCAGACTGGCATGAAAAGATTGGATACAGGTTGCAAAAGGTGGGAAAAAAAAAATCATATTTGGGTCACTTCGGGCGGCAGTGTGAACGTAACCTATGTCTGTTCTTTGTTACGTCTTCGTCAGGGTTTCCTCGCCGTGTCACCCTGCTTCCCGGTTCAGTTTAGTTTGGCACCTGTCCAGCCCTGTTCAGTATTCTGTGTCATCCCTTTTCTTTGCATTCAATAAACCATCTTAAGCTCAGTCCACTGTGCGAGTCCTGCATTTGGGGTCTACCATGCCTGCCTGTCACAGTGTATCCATGACATTAAAGGTCTGGGCTCATTGTTATGCTGAAAAAATGAAGCTGTTGAAAATCAGACACTTTCCAGATGTTTTTTGGTTAACATCTCTTTGGGAATCATCTTAAATATTTTTTTACCTGTCAAACTATTGTTGCCAGTTTGGTAGATTTAACTAAAGAAATCTAAACAAATATGTTTTTGTCACAGGCTCCTAGTAACAAAGTGCTTAAAGAGACAATTTAACCCTTATCCTGGCATATTCAACAGACAGACTACCAACCCCTGGGACCCCTGTGTACACCAATAATAAATTACTGTAAGAAGCAAATATAATAGCATTGTAATACTATCTATGCCATCTGACATCTTATTCATCATCATTTGACTTTATCATTTAATTTTCAGTCATTTCAAGCAAACATTATTTGTGCTGAATTTATAAATTCCTCCTGAATGACCTACTTTAATCACCTCATCACTATGCGTGAGCCCAGACTTCCTTTCTCTGAAGAAAGTCTGCTCAAGCACTGGAAAGTCGTTTCCGGTGAGATCAAGCACCATTAAGCCATTTTTGGAGCATGTATATGCAGTCTTGTTTTTCCAGTCAGTATCCACATAATCATAGGGGTGGAGACTGTAGGAATGTAGATCAACCTGTAAAGCAACAGCTTTGCTTTCACGCTCAGCTTCACCGCAACAGACAGCATATTTGTCAGCCTCTTGCACCACTTTCCGCTCAGTAATGAACAAGACCCTGAGATCCTCCTCACTTGAAGCACCAATTTTTCCTTAACCAGGAATGGGCACTCCATTTTTTTTACTGGCTCAAAACTGTGGTCTCAGACTTTACGGTGCCAATTCTCATCCTCTCCACTTCAAATTCAGCTGCGACCCACCCCAGCGCAACCTGAAATGAGATCCTAAATCCATCAAATCTGACACCGTCCACCCCTTGGTTGCACCTGGAATTCCATCCAAAAAAAAGTTATGAAAAGAATCTGTGGCCAAGTCCAAACCCAATCAGGAATGTGTCTGACTTTCCACTCGCAATGTGAACCAAGCACCCACTGTGGTTCCAGGACCAGAAACATTTAAAATCAGCTAAAACCAAACACACACACACAAAAAAATACAGGCCATTATAGCACACAGATTTGCCACATGCTATGCTCAGGGCATGCTATTAGAATTTTCAAACATCGGACAGTGACATCAACAGGTGGAGTTTTCCCCTCACTCCACATTGCTCCTCAGTTAGTAATGTAGTGGTATTAGTTTTCTTGTTCACATGGGGCATGACCAGGACATGACCCAGCTGACTCAGTTCTGATAGCTTTCAATTTGGGAAGTTCCCCATCCAGATGAGGAATACAGGAATGGAGTATTTCTTCTTTAAAATGACTCACTGGGGTACCCTGGGCCCCCAAAACATTTGCATTTTTAAAAAGCACTAGTTAAAGGAGAAACAGAAAAAAAAAGTGAAATCATTAGGATTAAATTAATTGACAAAGTAATTAAATACAAACAAAACAAAAACAGAATGAACAAACAACTGCGATGACAAAAACATATTTCTGGCTCTGTATGGAGTTACGAGGAAGCTGGTCAAATTCAGTTCTTAACTAAGCTGTCTGTTATATGTTTAGACAATACTGCTTCAGTCCTTGAGTGCCTTTTATGCTTTAACATTCATAGCACAGGTCAGTGCTCAGGGGCTTAACAAAACAAATGTATTGGTGTACTGATATATATATCTGTATATAGTGTTTAATGTATATGAGTAGACATGTATATGTGTCTAGGTGCATTGATATTTTATTGATTTTACTCTTTATTTTATTTCATCCTTTTCCTCTGTAATGAGCTGCTGTAATATGCAAATGTCCCCATTGTGGGATCATTAAAGTTTATCTTATACTCTGAAAATGATCATGTACAAGGACCAGCTCCTTGAATTAAACTACAGAACCAAAGCGTAAACAACCATGCTCAACAGGAATGGGACAAGGCAGCGTTGAGGTTCAGGGTGCTTATTGAAATATTAAATGAAGTGAAAATTCAGAGCAAATATTTTCACAATAAAATGTAAAAGGTTTGCAGATCACGCTCTTCCCTATACTCGGTTCCCTCAGATTTAGTAAACGTGCAAGAAGTCATAAACAAAAACATGCACTAAGTCAGTCTAACAGTGAAGCAATTACATCACAACCACAGATCCAAAACAGACTCCACAAGAATGATCTTCAGTATTTTAACTTAACATGCCTAAAAAATAAATGCATACACATGGATGCATTGATCCCTTTTATTGCTCATCGTGAGCAATAATTGGAATTATTAAGACCGCAAAAGCCTCTAACTTACTGACAAACAGCCGCGGTAGTGCGCGGGCAGAGATAAGGCTGAAACTGCCAAATTGTTTGGTTTAATAGGCCAAAATAATCGAGTAGCTGAGAGGATGCAAAATGCAGATTACAGACTATTAATACCAAACTGCTGCATTAAACAACTTATAATTTAACCAACCTGTATTGGCCCCCGTCACTATTGCGGTCTTCCCCGTCAGGCGCACTTGGCAGGTTCTTGGATCCCAGCGGGGTCTCTGCTGTAAGCGCACAACTGCAGCCAGCAGCGCCGTGGTAACAGCCCAGAGAGGGTAGCAAAAGAAATCCAGCAAAGCCATTTTCCTGTCAAGAGTTGAAGTTGAAGAAGCGACAAAGAAATGGATCGTCTTCCCTCCTGTTACCGCTTACCCTGCAGTCTTTTTTTTAAAGGCTTTCGGTGAGCTCTGGAAATTAGTGAAAGTAGGAAAATGCGCACAGCGAGTCAGCGACCAGACTTAGCAGAAATAGCCCAGCAATGAGAGTCAATCAGACAACCTGTTGACCTAAATTGAAACCATGTGGATTTTCATATAATGGACATGTTAATTTATCCAAATCAGCCTTGATTTGTTGGATCCTTGGTTCACAGTAAGTGATGAACTCTTAGCAGAGGAAAAGAAGAGGAAAAGTACAAGCAGATAAACATATGGATATAATTGCTCACATCCTGAGCTTTTTGTTGATGCCACATTCGTGGGGGTTGGGCTTAAAGAGCACATGGACTTTGACGGTAATTGCAGCTTTTTCTTTTTTATGGCCACAAGAGGGGTTAAGTGCTTAGCTGTTTTCAGAGTTTGTTGCTAAAATTACAATTGTTTTTCCAATTTGAGTCTTTGATTTAGTAAGATTTCAGAAATATACGGTAATTTTTACCCCTTTCGAAATGAAAGTCTGTGTCCACAGTTCAGGAATCAGAGGGCAGGGTGAAGCAGAAAATAATTTGCTCAGTACTGTTCAGCAGGAGTCAGTTTTAGTGCTTTCAGGGGATGAGGTGGTGGAAGAGCAGACAGAGCAAGGAAATGAAAGTTCAGTTGAAAATTTATCAGCTTTTGAGGAGCCTGAGCAGGTACGGTGTGATGGCACCCACCATTCACAATACTTTTATTTATAATGGACATAATTTTTCCCCTTCTTGTGCTCCTCAATAGCTGGTGTGTCCTCCTCCTGAGCGTTCACCTTCTTGCTGTAATATCTGGTCCTTAACCTCATTTACTGACAGCACTAATTATCACTCCATTTCCACAGTTCTGAGTAAAATCCTTTCTGCTTTAGCAGCCCTCTGTCCTACCTTCCATGACGGAGGGTGATATGACATGGGGCTCGGAAGGTTAGATTTCAGTATTTAGTAATTTCCCAAGTCTATAAAATGCTCAAGCCACTTTTATTAGATACACATTAGAAGATGCAGCTTGGACACCGGTACAAGGATTTACCTTTTTGAGCTCCCTTAATTATTTCATGATGTAGATTCAACAATGTGCTGCAAACATTTCTGAGATTTTGGTCCATGCATCACACAGCTGCTGCAGATTTGTCAGCTGCAGATCCATGATTTGAATCGCCTGTGCCACCCACATCCCACAGGTGCTCCGCTGGACTCTAATCTGGTCACTGTTGAGGCCAGTGTGAGATTTCAGCTTCATGACATGGTGTGTTGTCCTGCTGGAAACAGCCATCAGAAGATTGGTACACTGTGGTCATAAAGGGATGAACATGGTCCGCAACAGTACTCAGGTACTACTGTGGCATTTTAATGCTCAGTTGGTACTAAGGGGCCCAAAATATCTCCCATACTGTTAAATGCCCAGCAGCCTGAACTACTAATACAAACTAGGATGGATCCATGTGAATGTCACAGCATGAATCAAGACTGTCCAGTTTTGGTGAGCCTGTGTAAACTGTAGTCTCAGTTTCCTGACAGGAGTGGTACCCAATGTGATGATCTGCTGCTGCAGCCCATCTGCTTCAAGGTTGGATGTGTTGCGTGTTCAAAAGTACTTGCTGCCTTCCCATCAAGTCAAAGCAGTCTCGCTGTTCTCCTCTGACCTTTGGTATCATCAAGGCATTTTCTCCCAGAGAACTGCTGCTCACTTGAGATTTCCTTTTTTTGTCCCCCGTCAGACCAAACTCTGTAAACCGTAGAGATTGTTGTGAGTTAAAGTCCCAGCAGATCAGCAGATTCTGAAATACTCAGATCAACCATCTGATGCCAATAACCATGTCGCGATCAAATTCGCTTAAACTGTCATCAACATTCTGATGCTCAGTTTGAACTTTAGCAGGTTGTCTTAACATAGACTAAATGTACTGAATTGCTGCATTGTGATTGGCTGATCAGATATTCTCATTAAAAAGCAGTTGAGCAGGGTATCTAATGATGTTTGACAGTGGATATAAGCTGTATTTAAGTTCTAAAGTGAATTAATTGTAATGTTATTTACAGTAAAAAAAATTGTATTTCAGTAAATTACTTTCTACAATACTGCACTGAAAAATAAAAAAACACATTATTATACTCCTATCAGAGGCTCAGTTAAATTCATGTTATTAGTGTTGTGAGCAGCTTTCTGTTGTGCTTTCTTTAGGTTTTGATTGCTCTGCAGAAGTCAGGTGCTTTCCAGTGTTTGTGTCTCAGAAACAGCCTGAAGGTTTAACTAGCAACTGGCCAACAATGAGATTACTGTAGCGATTAATGACTCTGGCTTATTGAGCAGATTCATTTAGCTGTGTGATGTGCTGGTATGGGAAAAAATCCAAAACACACAAAGAAACAAAAATCACGAGACCTATTTAACATTTTTAGTGCATCAGCTCAATGCGATATACTTCAACAAAGTGTAAAAAGGTGTATATCTACTCACACAACTGAGATAGACTGTATCCATGATGTATGGTGTATACTCTCCCAATAATATGCACTCAAATTGTAAATAAGATGCACTTCCACATCAGGATGAGACTACAGACTATTTTGTATGATTTTTGTTTTCTTTGTTCTTGATAGCAGGTGTTTACTTTGATTAAGCAAACATGTGGGGGTAGGTAATGGATAACAGGTATTGATTTATAAATAAAAGGACATGAATAACTTGAGATTATTGAATAATATTATTCTACAGGATATTTCTAACTAGGCATCTCATTGTCTTTCTCTTGGACATACTTTCTTTAAAGATACAACACATTTTGTGGTCAAGTTGAAGAAAAGGCAGATGTGAAATGCCAAAGTGAGGTCAAATTCCCATATAAATTGCCCCCCTTTTTTTGGGGGGGGAGGGGGGCGTTCAATAGAGTTCTGAATCAGAAACAGTTAAAATCTGTAAATGTGCTATTTATACTGAAGTCACCGGGATCCACTAATATCAGATTCCTGCAGTTGAAAAGCTGTGAAGTATTTGTCAATATTCATCAAAAATATATTACCTCCAAAATTCTCCAGTTGTGGCCATATTTATTTAGAAAGGATAAGCATACATGGACTTTGTAATGCTACTGTGGTCCAGATAGTGTGTAAATGTAGAGGTCCAGCTTTAATCAATACTTTTTCTTGTTTTGATCCCAGTCCAGTAATGAAAGGCAAGTGCATTTTATATAATTAAAGGTTTACAGAACTTGCACAAAACAAAATAGAACAATTAAACAAAGTCTGCATAGTAACTTCAAGTAAGCTCACTTTTGATGCTATTAAAGCCATCTTGCAGATGGCAATATGTAAGGCAATAATATATAATATACTATAATTATATAAAAATTCAAAGGAATTAAAAACATCTTATTCAGCATTTTGGTAGGGTGCCCTGTAATGAGTTTCACTTCAGTTTTTTTGTTTGTTTTTTAAAATTGCCTAAACTGGTAGAGAAAAGCTACGGGAGGATGTGTGTCTCTGTATGTTTGTCCATATCCGGGAGGAGGAGAGAGAACCAGGGGGTGGAGGTGGGTGAGAGTGCATTGAAGGCTTTAAATTGTGGACAACTTCAAGTAGATATGAGTGACAAAGAGAGGCTGAGAAACACACGCGAGTAAGTGAGAGGAAGAAGGGGAACTTTAGAGGTCAGGAGACTTGTTTGTGGACTACTGTGTGCCATGGGAGACACTTCCTAAATTCTTCAGCGGAGACTGAATGTGCATATCTTTATTTTGGCTCATTTAAAAAGTCAAAGAAAAACATTTATCAAAAACAAAAGGTGCAAGGAGAGAAGAAGAGGAAGACGAAGAAGAAATGAAGGACTTGGTGCGGTCAGTAGAAGCAGAGGTCTCTCAGCGGAGGGGAAGTAATCTAACTCGACCCAGAGCTTGGCTAAAGAATGAACTCGTTCGTGTGGGACTGGCTGAATTTCTTAGCACATATGTCATGATGGTAAGAATACAGCATGACACAAGACCTCCGAGGTGCCATGTGCTTTCAAATAATCATTTTAATATGTAAATGCAAGCTGTTAAAATGCTTCTTGAATCCACGACTCTGGTGACATTTGTACTTTTCATTTGTCAGGTCATCCTTCTGTTACAAGATGATTGCTTATCAGGATCACCCATATGCTATTAATCATTACTTTCATGCTCTTTATCCCGATAATACTCGAACAGTTTTTACAGTTGCATGACAGGGTTGGTGGGTGCCAGTGAATGAACTAGAAGGGTTATTATTACTAGGCATGGTCAGGCAGTGGGCCAGCTGGAGGGGGCTGCAGAAGTCACACGTCAGCTGTCAGCTGTTACAATAAGCGCGATACTTAGAAGCCTGAAAGAAACACATGCATACAGCGATGGCAAGACTTGGTGAATATGAGTACGTGAGCACCAAAGAATCACTGTGCTTGTTATTAGGAATCCTGACATAAACTAAGGACTGGCGGCTTTCACTGGAGGAACCACACTTCCTGTTTCCGGAGTAAAAGTTTTTCAGTGTCAGCGTTTGTTTTGTTTTTTTACACTGATAACACAGCCCCCATTACAGTGTTAAAAGCAAGATAATTCAACAGTTTGGTGTCTTTAACATTTGTGCAGTATCATAATTACACACAAATAATAATAATAATAATAATGATGATGATAAAAAGATTAACTGATTTGTTTTCTTCTCTTTTTGCTAGTTTCTGTATATATCTGTTGAACAGAGAAATGGGGAAATAGATCAAAGTTCCACGGGAATGTGTGATGTGGTTTTGTGTAACTGAGAACCGTGTTAATGTTCGATCAGCAATGGATCACCGTGTCCCAGTTAATTACATCTAATTACTATTAAAGTGACAGAATAAGGGCAACAGTGGCAGTGCTATACTGTAAGATTTGTGATTCATACAGCACAACAGTGTGATATATTTTACAGCGAGAAACTCCTGTTCGTAAAATAATTATCCTAGCTATTGTAATTTAACTAGAACATTTCTTACATTGTGAACTAAGCTTCCTGGAAAAGACGTCTTCTGATTTACTCGTATGTAACCATTATTTGACTGTATCTCGTGTATATATGGGTCCTCTTTCTCTCCAGTCATTTGGCCTGGGGTCTGTGGCCCAGGTAGTGACCGGTGAGGGAGCTTTTGGACACTACCTCAGCATCAACCTGGGTTTTGGACTGGCTGTTGCCATGGGGGTTTACGTCGGAGGGAAGGTCTCAGGTATGAGAGACGATACCATTGAAAAATACTGGAACACTTTCAGTTTTTGTTGTTGAGCTGTCATATATTTTATTATTTATTTATTTTTGCTGTTTCAGGGGCTCACATGAATGGAGCAGTATCGTTCACATTGTGTGTGTTTCATCGCCTGAAGTGGAAGATGCTGCCTCTTTATATTCTGGCACAGCTATTGGCGTCGTTTCTGGCAGCAGGGACAATTTATGCTGTTTACTATGGTGAGGAAACAGAACTGTTCATGTTAAAACACACCAGGGTTTCACTTTAAGTTGGAAAAACAAAGGCGAAACGTCTCAGGACGTCAGTCCAGGGACAATTTATTCCAACTTGAAAGAATGTGCAGTCACTGCGAAACAAAAGAATGAGGCTCCTGGATGACTTTCTCATGTTTTTCTGCTTCTACAAACATCTGGAACATATTTTGAAGAGGCCCACCGGGTTTCCCTGTGCTGTAAAGAACTGTGCAATCATGTGTTGCAAGCAACAAAAGACTTCCAAGAAAAAATTGAAAGAAATTGCTTACAGCTCTGGAGCCACCGTTACTGTGGTTACCCTGTTTCCATACTATTACAAAACTAACCCTTATCACTGTTATGCTGCTATCACTATTTATTATGTTATTGAAACTTTTGCAGAAGCCATTCATGACTACTGCGGAGGAAACCTGACTGTGATCGGTGAGACGGCCACAGCTGGTATCTTTGCCACCTATCCTGCACCGTACCTCTCTTTGATGGCTGGATTTTTTGACCAGGTAGCCTCGAAAGGCAATCGAAGCATTATAGCTAGAAATCCCTATCATCAGGGACATTCTGCATGAGCACCTTTCTATGTTGTATTGTTTTTCACACACTCATCTTTGTGGACTTATGTTTGTGCTGTGTGTGTGGGTGCGGGGCAGGTGTTTGGCACAGGGATGCTGCTACTGTGCCTCATGGCTCTATCCGACCAGAAGAAACCGATCCCAGCAGAAAGCGAGCCTGTAGTAGTAGGTCTCCTGGTGCTTCTCATTGGCATTTCTCTGGGCAGCAACAGTGGGTATGCCATCAACCCCACCAGAGACATTGCACCCAGGGTCTTCACTTCCATTGCAGGCTGGGGAACTGATGTGTTCAGGTATACAGGAAGAATATAGTGTTATAATAATAATAACAGTTCAGTATTAAACATGTGAAACAACCATTTGCTTTTTTGTGGTGTTCTGGCTTTCTGTGTAGGGCTGGAAATGGGTGGTGGTGGGTTCCTCTAGTTGCCACCCCCATTGGAGGAGTACTTGGAGCGGGGCTATACAAGGCCTTTGTGGAACTGCATCACTCACACCTCTCTGAAAAGGATGGCGCAATGGTGGAAGAAGGTGTCCCTCTGGATAAAGGGACAAACGCCTGTGCAAATGTGTGCGTGTGACACCACAACTGTGTTAACAGCCAAGTGTGTAGCTGTGTGGACATTAGTATTCCATGATGATTAAGTGTTAAAAAGACCTAAACTAATTGGTTAGATGGGAGACAGAAGATTTGCAAATAAGGATGTTTAAATCTAAAGTGCTCACTGAGTTTTGCACAATTTCAACATCAACTTAATCAGAGGTGGGTAACTCATTTTCCCGAGGGGCCACAGGAGAAACTGATACTGTTGTGGAGGGCTATACCAATAAGCTGAACTCAATTCTGCTCAATATCAATTTTATTCCTTTATCAACTGTTATTAGTAACAGTAGATGTTACATGTAGGCCATAATTGTAGCCTCTTGGGAAAATTACCCACCCCAACTTAAGCTGTAAATGTGTAAATGAAAATGACTGCAATACACATAAAATATACACTTACCCATTTTGAATCACGATACTAACGACTATAAGCTAGAGTAAAATAAAAAACTTTAAGACAAAAGACATTTAGAGATGAAAGAAAAGAACTTGCTCACTCATGCGATGTTTTTATTACTGCAATAGCAGCTGATGTAGCCTTAGAAGACACTACAAATATGATTCACTTTAACAGTCAACAGGGGGCCACTTCCATGACTGTGGAAAAACTTAAGGGTATGCAAAGAAAAAGCGAACAGCCCCCATACACTGCAATAAAGATCATATTTCTTTTTGAAAATCAAACACACAGCAGGAGATGACTCCTCACAGCTTGAGGACAACAGCATAGCCAAATGCAGACATTTTTCTTTTTTAGCATTCTAGCGCACAGCAGCCTAAAGACAAACAGTGTGTCTTCTACTGCTCCAAAAGTAGTTGAACCAAAATTATAGATGTGAGATTGGGTCTGCTGAGCTTTATACTTATGATATAAGAGCCATCCATCCATCCATTTATTTAACTGCTTACCCACTTTATGGCTGGGAGGGGGACAAAACGATGGGTAGACTGACAGTCTACAGCAGGGCTAAAACTGATTTAGACCTCTGTGGTGAATCTTTGTAGGGTTTACGTTGTAAACTATGGAAGTAGCTGATGTTGCCAGTGTTTGGTTTGTGCCCCGGTGTTTTAGAAGCAGGGCAAGCCACGGAATAGTTGGAAATGCTTAAGGGGAATCAATGGTAATGAATACACCAATTACAATTGTTACCAGCCGCCTCGACTTGATGTGTGGTTACATTTCTAGGGAGGCGTACATCAGGCTAGGGCGTAGGCTATGTTTCACAGGGGTTTGCGGATACGACGTACCTGTGGCACAGATTTGACACAGAAGTAATAAATCCTGTGGAACAGACAGACAACCATTCACACCTACTGCCACATTAAGAGTTCCATAAGAATGGAAAATGCTAAAATATACATTTGACATTTATTTGCTCATGGTGAATAATCTGAGCAGATGCGGATGAGATCAGTGTTCATTTGTGAGGTCTATATAAAGAGCAGCATTCGTGAGGCACTGACACAACAATGCAGTGATGCAAATAGTCCTTTTATAATGTAACGCATCACGTTTTAGGCTTGTTTGCACACTCGTTTGATATTTAACCTCAAAACAATCTGTTTTGAGTCCAAACAAGTTTGCATGAGCACTTGCAAAACCTGTCAAACCCTTGTCAGTATTATCAGTTTCAAACTGTAGCTACAGTCATACAGGGAGTGAATTTTTACTGCACATTTTTACTTTAAGTCTTCTTGCTTCCCCGAGGTTTGCAGTCACTTACCACAAAGCGATGTGCTATCTACCCATTTCCAAACTCCCTTTACAATATTACATGCCACGTATAATACTTGTATAATGCATTCATAAATGGGCAGAAAATCAAACCAATTAAAAACAACAGCAGTTATAAACTAATGGTGTCAGTTCCAGTTACAGCAGTGGTACATTTGTAAATCCGGCTGCTTTGATTTTTTATTTTTATTTTTTAACCATAAGCTGTTAGTAGTGAACGCTACATTAGATGTCTCTGTACTTGTACAACTCGCCGTTGATTCAAAGAACAATTTCTCTGGCAACACTTAGCATGAAAAGGTGGATCAAACGGAGGATTTTCCATGTCTTTCAACATTTATGAGAAGTGTTATTTGACTGTCTAAGCCAGATTTTGGGGAAAACTGGCATCATATCCTCAAACACATAAGACTTTAGGAACAGTTTTGCCCTCCACATTCTTAGTATTATGTTCATTTCACCTTTCCAATGTGTCTACCCAGCTAAAACCCCGCCTACATATCAACTCAGTCTATGACAGCATGCGTTCACGTCAATTAGCACCAAGTCCAACAAACCAAGTCCAGCTGACGAGGGAATTGCAGAACTGCAGAATGTTGGTCAGACCGACAGTGAAGGTGTCTTCAGCAGAAATGTCTTCATTGTATGGTTACCCCCTCACCGCTTGGCTCCACTTTGTCTTCCCGCATTGCTTTGGGCCTTGGCTGCACCTCCTGAGCTGCACTGTGTCGATTGCTTCTTCTTGGGGGCTGGGACCTTGGCTTTGCCTTTGAAAGCCTTGGTAGGATCCAGCTTGTTCAGATATAAATCCCCAGCAGGATCTGCCAAGCTGAGCTCACAGTTGAAAGTCAGGGGTTGGTAGAGGGATGCCCACTGCTGCAGCGGGAATCAGGATAAAGATAACATAATCTATGCAGGTACGTGGACAAAAAACCCCAAAAATGTGCCAGTAATCTAAAAGAGAGATTTCAAAATACTACTTTATTTACTCATTGGCCCAGCAATGCTACATGTATTCTATGGAATATGTGCTACCAAGTGTATTCATGTAATTGACCAGTCGACATTTCTTCTGTTTGAGATTTTGTGATAAAACTCATTTGTTTTGTTTAAAACTCAGTGTTGTGCTGACCTGCTAACATTTAAAATCTGCCAGTATTGTAGCATAGTGGAAAAGAAACGTACTGAATAAAATCTATTTATATATGTGCAATGACTTCACGTGTTTTTAATATCACGAAATAATACAAATGTCATTTACATCACAGCACACAGTCTGCAAAAGACTGACGAGACACTTTTAATACCTTAGCCTGAGGGCTGGGGCCATATGGGGTGAAAAGATACTGCCATTCAGGCAGACCCAGGTGGGTTATCATCAGTCGGTAGTAAGAGGTGAAGGTTGTGGTCAGAAAATGCCAGCACAGAGAGCGGTCGAGGAACCATATTTCGCTCTTCTGAGCAACCACACCTGGAAAATAGCAAGAACAATAGCTTAAGGGGGGAAAACTGTTTTTTGATGGTAAAATATTTCTATCTTTTTGTCATATCTTAAATTTCTGAGACAATATGCAAATAGAGCACCTGGAGTGCAGTTTTTGTAGACTAGACACACTTTGCCATTCCCACCACAGGAATCCAGCTCGAAGATGCGGCTCCGGGAGTCAAAATGAGGCGCAGCGGGCACATGTGGCGACCCTGACAGATAGCATTAATGAATCTTGAATAAATATTTACGGTCCAATCAAGAGCTCATTCATTAGCCTGCTTTCTGCACAACTGAGCACACGTATTGTAAACAAACATAATTGAACCCGACATGTTGTAATTGAGGATCCCACATGAGGATCCAGCAGGTGAATTTTACCACTTTCAGCACTGCTCTCCTCCCAGTCCAGGTCAGCGAGTGAGGGCGCGTTGGGCAGAGAGAAAAGTGATACGGGTTGGAGCAGTGGGCACAGTCTGGCCACACTATTAATCATCATGCAACCCAAGGGAACACACTCACCTGAAAGACAAGCACATCCACAGTTTACGGCTGTGTGCCAGGAGAAGCAGAGAAGTTTTACTGACATTTTCATTAACAGCGTTACTTTAACAACAATACATTTGTAATAAGAAAAACTGACTTTTTTTTGAGATTGTGAATGCAGACTGAGCACATGAGGAAACCTACTGTCTAATTTAACGCTCCACGTCAGTGTAAAGCCATCAGTTGTCAGATAGAAATCTCGCAGGTCCTCTGGTAAAATACACGTGTTTTTCTGGGAAATAAACACAAAAGATGCATAACACGTGCCAACATTATAATGCCATATCAAAAACCTTGCATCTTTTTTTTTTTCACCTGCTCCCATGATAGCAAACTCCTCTTCTCTGCAGGCTCTCTCTCTGCGAAACGCACGTCCACCACACCAGGCATGTTCTCTGCCCCAACAAGGACAAGTTAATGACATTTATTAAAATCTATTTTTCTAGGCTTCAATGTTTTGCTAGCTAACGCGCTCTTTTCAATGCAAACACCATAATACACACCGAGAATTCGAGTGATGCCAAGAGTGAGCCTCTCAGCAACCTTGAACGCTAAGCTCTCCTTTGTTTCGTCCATTTGGATGATTACAATCATAAATGTGAACAAAAGTCGGGACACATCCTTTGCAGACCTCCGTAGCGCATCCTTCACCTTGCTCCGAATAGCTCAGCTGCAGACGCACACGAATGTAGAAGTGACGCAAAACGGACACATATTTAGGCCAATAGAAAGCCACTGTTCTACTGTTTAACCAATCAGATATGCAGTTGTAAGAGCAAGGCGGGACATATATTCCTTAGCAACGCTTGGCTCCCTGGGAGTGGTGGCGGTTGATTCAACATGGCGGCAGCAGCGGAAAGCAGTGAAAATTCGGGGATATTTTGGATGAATAGCGGTATACCAACTTTTACTGAGCTACATTAACTTTTTCCACGCTTCGCAGTTTTGTGAATCTTATATTAAGATGTGAAAGTTTCCGGAGGGCGTGACAGTGTTACTTTTGTGTCAGTGCACAAAAGTTTTCGCTGAGGAAGTGAGACGAGCTTGTAGCTAATCATAGTTGAGTCAAAGATTGCTTATTTTAGCACTTATTTCAAGTTAAGTTGACTTTGAATAGTTTATTATTCAACTTAAGTTTAGAGGTAACGGTATTCGTGTTTCCTGTCAGTATTAGGACTGTTAGGTCTCCTAAACAAAGCAACACAAACATACAGTAAAAACCGTCTGCAGCTTTTTAAATTTTTAATGTTAATTTAAGTGCCTCCACTGATTCTGTTCCTGTTTGCCACCCTCACAGTCTCAGATGATGAACAGCCGTTGGTGTTTATTCCAGGTGAGTCCAGTGATGAGCAATTTCTGAAAACTGTAAGACTTGCATGTATCGTAAATTAAATAGCATCCTCTTTTTGTCCATGATGTGTTTTTCTCTAAACTGCCAAAGGGCTGGACGGAGAGGTGAAGACACAGGCCCCTTTTAACCTGAGACCAGTCAGTAGCAGGCCATCCAAGAAAAGAGGCAACAAGATGGCAATGAAGGGTATTTCTGACTGCAAAAAACAGGCTACACAAAGGACAGAAGTCAAAAAGCAGAACCACTTCCAACACTCAGGCGCTTATGCTAAGGCAAAAGTGTCTGTCCACCACAATGCTGCTGTGATGACACCTCAAACCCTGTCCTCAGATACCTTCCTCCCCGTCTCACAGGTATACCAGAATTTTTACCCCTATTTCTCAGTGGGTTAAATCTTTGATTAAATGCAAATAGCTAATGTATTTGTAGTCATATAGTTCATTTATAGTCTTACTGACAACTCAACCTCACCGGCCACTTCATTAGTAACACCTTGCCGGTACTGGGCTGCACACAATTTTGCCTTCCAAACTGCTTTAATTCTTCATGACACAGATTCCACAAGGTGCTGGAAACATTCATAAGAGATATTTATCCATATTGCAATGTAGTGTCACACATCCATAATACAAATCTTCAGTTCTACCAAATCCGAAAGGTGCACTTTTGGACTGAGATCTGGTGACTGTGGAAGCGATTTGAGTACTTTGAACTCATTGCCATGTTCAAGAAACAAGTTGATTTGAGCTTTGTGACCTGGTGTGTTATTCTGCTGGATAAGAATAGGGATTTTCATGCTTTCAGCAATAATATTCAGTAGGCTGTAGTGTTTTAAGCAGTGGTTAAGGAGCTCATAGTGTGCCAAGAAAATATTCCCAACACATTACACAATTACACCAGGTTGAACTGTTGATAGAAAGCAGGATGGATTCTTTCTTTCATGTTGGTTATGCCAATTTCTGACCCATCTGAATGTCACAGCACTCATCAGACCAGGCAATATTTTCTCATCTTCATTTGTCAAATTTTGTTGAGCCTGTTTGAATTGTAGCCTCAGTTCCCTATTCTTAATTGATAAGATTTGAATGTCACCCAGCACGGTCTTCTGCTGCTGTAGCCCGTGTGCTTCAAAGATCAACATGTTGTGCATTCAGAGATGCTCTTCTGCATACCTTGGTTATAACAAGTTGTTTTTAAAGTTACTGTTGCCTTCCTGTCAAGTCAAAGCAGTCTGGTTATTCTGACTTCTGACATCAACAAGGCCTTTCAACCCTTCTCTGTAAACCCTGGAGATGGTTGTTTAAAAAAAAAATCCCTGTAGATCAGCATATCAGCATAAGTCACTCAAATCACATTTCATCTCCATTCTGATGCCTAAATGCACTGATTTGCTGTGATGTGATTGGCTGATTGGATATTTGCATTAACAAGCAGTTGAACGGATGTGCCTAATAAACTGGCCTGTGGGTGTAAACAGATTCCTACTGTTTATTAATGAATCTGTATACTTAACTGTTACTCCCATATTCTTACAGGGGATTTATGAAACCAGCAAAGCTAAGAGTGAGGTCTGCTTGAAAGACCTTTGTCCTGAAGATAAGCGACGAATTGCAAACCTCATTGAAGAACTAGCCAGGTATTCAACAAGACAGTGTTTTAGGAATGAAACAGTTATTTTGACAGAAATTAAAATTGTTGTTTTATGCTTCTGTATTTTTAATCCTTTGGAATCTATAATATATGTTTTGTCTCTTTTTTTTTCTCCCCTTGTTCTCCAGAGTGAGTGAGGAGAAAGACGAGTCGGTGCAGCGTCTGAGAGACGAACAGGGAAATTTTGAACGCAAGATTCAGCAGCTAGAGCAACAGAACCTGATCATAGCACAGGAAAGGGAAAGTATCCTTTCAAAATAAACAAAAGCTGCAGTGAGTTAGACTGCTTTTTCCAGCGGGCTATTTGAGGTGACTTTTTTTTTAAGTGAAATTTATAGTGTTAATATAGTGTTATTGTGCTGTTGCAAACAGGTGCATCAGCTTATGTTTCACAATGGATGAAAGCAGATCTGCTCATCTAGTTCTGTTTGAGTATCTATGAACCACCTTGCCTTTTATTTAATGATGTTTGAACTGTTTGGAACATGTATAGGAACATGATAATGCTATTGAAAAGGCAAAAAAGGAATTACTGCACTAAAGCAGAGTTAATTTAAAAATATTTTTTAAGAAAATAATGGAAGAAATTTCATAAATCCAACACCTTGTGGCACATGGTGGTAGATGCATGCATGAGCCCACCTTTGTATGCGCTGTTCTAAAAGATAGGCTGCAGGGGGCAGTGTTGTCTCAGGCTAGGCTACTTCCAGTCTTTGTGCAAGACCCTTCAATCTGATACAAAAGGCAGAGAAGTAGAGCAGATGAATTTATATTACTTGATGTCTGCTGGAGTTGTCTTTTGCAAGTGCTTGTAGCTTATCCGCTGTTGTGTACAGAATCAATTTCATGGTTGGAGCCGTTCACTAAACCATCTAAATCATCTTATCATCCAAAGATGAATTTTCATATTTACAGAGAAGACCACAGTATTTGCTTTTTACCATGTGTTTTAGTCACCCTCCCATACTATGTAGTGTTAGAGAATAACTCTCAGTTTCTCCTGTAGAAAATGAGTTTGGACGGGTCACCAGCTGATTCTTGATTGTCTAGCATGTCCAGAGTTGTAATGCTACAACCCCAGTCTACTGTCTTCATAACAATTCTGCTCAGGTCAAACTAGAGTATGGCCAACAGTCAATTTAGGTTAAAAACATTGCGAAATATGAAGAGTAATTGACCCGGCTGGTAAATTGCACGATTGGCAACGGCGGCGGGGAAAATTAGGAAAGCACAACTCAATTAAAGGCACTTTGGCTTGGAGACTTGGCATTTACACCAAACTTCTAAACTCCATTAAAAAGGTATTTGAGAGGAAAAAGTGTTTGGATCCAAGCACCTCAGGGGGGGGAGAACGTAGTCTTTTAAAGTGTGTGCAAGAGTCACGAAGGCTCTTCTCAGGCAGAAGGTTTCGGCACTTCTCCGAAAGGTTAAGGAGACACCAAAGGCAAACACACTGAATGAGAGTCTTGTCAAGTCTAATTCCATTACGCCTCAGCTTATCTTATCTCACCAAGATTCAGGGTTGTCAGGGGTATAAAGAATGTAGGACTATACCTTAGCCCCAAGCCAACTAGGATGAGAAGGAACAGTACCCTTGATATTTGGGATGTTCAGCTGACATTTGGAGCTGACTGGCACACAGGACTGAATTTGTATTTCAGATAGAAAGGATGCCTTTTACTTCAGGGCATGTTGGCACGAGCAAGAGTCAAGGTGGCGTTACTAACATGGTATACTGTTCTACTTTCTGTATCCAGAACAAGGCACAGCAGGTGCTACATCTAATGCCACTTATTGAGCTGAAACAATTGGAGGGAATCCTGAGGCCATGGAGAGACTTCTGCTACGTGTCATTGAAATGGCATGTGATAGAGGAATCCATTGGCATTCCTGTATCACAGGAATGCTAAATCCATTTTTTGCCCTTAAAGGTTTTGGATGTGTGACATTTACAATGCAGAAATCTAATTTTATCAAGTGTGCTTTTTGCGATAAGCATACATCAGACGCCTGCTTTCTGATAAATTAAAAATGATTAAATCCAATGTTATCGGCATTGTGATGACCTGGTCTTTATGTTGTGTAACTAACCTTTTATTCTTGGAGTCAGTGTAGTGGTCCTTTCCAGTGAATTATGACCTACCAGTGGGTAAATGCTACGGCTTTACATTTGAACTGATTTTTTTCTTTTATTTGTAAGCTGTTCTTTCTGCAGGGCACACTAGTAAAGTCTGTCTTCTTAAAGAAGATATAGGAAGACATAAAGCTGCTGTCATTTGAGACTAGAGCTTATTCTTTGTGTAAATGATATGGCGAGAATACTGCTTTTGAGTATAATAAAATTGAACCGAACCAATTGTAGGTGTAATGTGAAATAAATAATGCTAGTTGCATTGCAAAAATAATCAAAATCGGATAGTGTGAAAGTTGTTTGTTGACCTTGTGTTTTGGGCTGTGGCAGGTGTGACAGTTAACATTTTCCATAGACACACAGCAGTTTGTACAGATCCCAGGTCATGGTTCTGTGCCTCAGAGCTGGTATTACTTTAGAGTGCTGATCAATGAGTGTCAAAGATGGCTGAGAATGATTTTCTTTATCTTCACTCTCAGAAATTTACTGACATTTTAAAAAAATAATTGTATGATGATGTGTGGAGTTATTTATTGGTTTATTGTGAGATTTGACATTCATGTCTCTTTTTCAGATTCAGCAGAATTGAAGCAGTAATGTAAACCGTCTCCTTCTATTAATTCCCCGCCATTTCTTCCTTACACACATTCATACTCTCACACATATTCACACATCGGTCTCCGCCCCCGTACCTCTCACATTCCAGCTCAGGCTCAATCTGTTTGGCACAGTGTGCTAAAGCAGGTTTTAAAATATTCCCCCCTCCTGTGCAAATTTGTTCCACCTTGAAGTGGATTTCATTATTTCATTTGAGCCTCGGCCTGACAGGGAAGTGAATCATTTTGACAGGCCCCGTCTGAAGCCTCTTCAACCCAAGCCCTTGATTCTGAGTATTTTTGGAGCAGGGGGGAGGAGTAAGTCATTGTTGGCACTTTCCAGCTCTGATGTAAACTAGGGGCTTGCTGAGAGCTTGGTCCCCATTGGCTGATGTCCAAGGCTGTAGAGGAAACATGTTTAGTGTTGCGACGGGCTGAGAGGTGGAATCTTATCAGTGTTGCGCCACTCGGTTGAGATTACCTAGCACTTGCTATCCAGGGACTGCATTACCCTGTCAGCACATTAGCACATTAACACATGTTACGTTCATCTATGCTCTGGGATGATATGATGTTGCAGCCTGCTTGGGTGTTCAGCACAGATGGACTTCATTTGTGTGTTTTCGATTGTGTGTGGTCCCTGTTTTGTATGCTGACATGAAGTGGAAATGGTGTTTTATTGTTGTAAAATATGCTTTTTTTTTCTTTTCTTTTCTTTTTTTTTTTTTTTCTTTTAACACACCCCCCTTTTTTTTGTTTTTTTTTTTGGTTTAGTATTAAAACATTTT
>VOQJ01020823.1:4229-19151 GCA_015052665.1 Apistogramma diplotaenia | reverse complement strand
GGAGGCCCGGCCGGGTTTGGCACGGCCCCCCCCCCCCCCAACCCCCCCACCAATTCAACCCCTGCTGGTCTGATACGAGTCTTCCCATCTACTGTCTGATAGCTGCTTGTGCATTTGTGAAAATCAGCCCCTTCATTTCCCCCTTATAGACAGAATGTGGAGGCATGTATAAGATACTGGCTATTCAGGGTTTCAGGGGTGACAGAGTGTGTGTGTGTGTGTGTGTGCGTGTGTGTGTGTGTGTAAGGGAGGCGGGCAACATGACAGCACAAACATGTGGCAGAATAGTGACGAGAAAAGAAAACAGAGAAGACATTCCTTAATTGCCTTTTCAGTCATTAACGGAGTCCCACACCTCATGAAACATTAATTACAGCGAGCGCAGCGGAGATAGGGATGCTTAATTAGAAATTATTCACTGCGTGGCGAGAACTGAGCGATAGCGTTTCAGCGGCGTGTAAATTGTCCGTGTGAGATCTAAAATAAAAGCAAAAAAAAAAAAGAAAAAAAGAAGTCGACGTCACGCTTATCTGGCTTCTTCTCGCTCGCTTCTCTTGTGAAGTGAGTTCGCCTTTTACCTGATAGCACGTGGAGTGAAGTGAGACATGTGTTAACCCTCTGTCCTCCTCCCCTGTTTGTCGCTCCGTTCCCTCGACAACCTCTCCCGTGCTCCTGTGGCACTTACCCGTCCTATACTTCCTGTGTGGTTCATACATTATTTACACCACCCTCCCCGTGCTGCTACCAAGAGGATGCAATTGACACACAGGATCAACGAACATCTGGGAGGGCCTGATTAGTACATTGCTCTCCCTCTCTAACTCTTTGCCTCTTGACCCCCCCCCCCCTTTTTTTATCACCATCTACAATCTACCTATTCTCCCCCCGCAGTGATCTAAAAGCCCAGCTGTTTTGTATGACATTAACACACGATAGGAAATACCCTTGACACTGCTGCCCCCTCCTTGCTCCTCTGGGCGTTTCTGCTAATCCCCCTGCACAACTTGAAAAATGGTCTGCTCCACCCCTCACCCAGGTGTATTGATCTTTTCCTGCACCCAGAAATTGCCACAACATATTCCTGTCACAAATGCAGTGTTTTTGTGTGTGCGTGTGTGTGTGTAACGTCCTTCCTGTTACAAGCCTGCACAAAGGTAATAATGTCACAACACTGTTCCTAAGGTAACAGATTGGACTTGGAAAATGTCATGAATATTAGAGAGTAGACCTGAGTGCTAAGAGTTAACAGCGGGGGACATCTATGATGGAGAGTTGTAAGAAAACCCATTAAAAGCCATGAAGAATATCAATGGGCCTTCATGCTGTGAATAAGGACGGGGAAGATGGAGGCAGAATTTATGGGTAAGAAGAGAAACAAATGTGAGTTTGAGATAATGGGGAAAGACTTGGAAAACAAACTCCACAAAGGTGACTGAGTGTCTTCATGTGAAATCAACACAGTCGAGACAAAATGGGAAGAAAAAACCCTTATCGACCAGTTATTGTAGTTAACGAGCATACCAATCAAAGAATGTAAATGTATATATACACTTATCAGCCACATTGTTAAGTACACCTTGTCAGCAACAGTTTGGAGCGTGTTTTGCCTTCAGAAGAGTCTTTGTGGCATCGATTTACTGCTACATTCATAATGTGAACTTCCCACTCAGCCACATCCCGAAGGTGCTCTACTGGACCGAGACGTGGTGACGGTGGAGGCCACACGGTGAACTCACTGTCAGGTTTAAGAAACCGGTTTGAGATGATCTGAGCTTTGTGTCACGTTGTGCTGCCCTGCTGGAAGCAGTAATAAGAAGTTTGGTACATTGTGGTCGTAAAGGGACGGACATGATCAGCAATATTCTCAGGCAGGTGTTTAAATGATGCTCAGGTGGTACTAAGGAGCCCAAAGTTGGTACTGCAGGGCCCAAGAAAAAAATCCCCCCCACGCTATTACACCACCAACAACTTGAAGCATTACTACAGCAACACGATGCTTTCATGTAGTTTGTGCCAAAGCCGAAATGTTAGAGCAGAACTTGAGACTCGTCAGAGCAGGCAATCTTCTCTTGTCCAATTTTTTGTGCGATCTGGAGCGACTCTTTTCTCCACACTTTGGTCGTAACGAGTGGTTATTTAAGTTACTGCTGCCTTCCTATCAGCTCGAAGCAGTCTGGCCATTCTCCTCTGACCTCTGGTATCAACAAGGCATTTTTCCCCAGAGAGCTGCCGCTCACTGGATATTTTCTCTTTTTCAGACCGCCCTCTGCAAACCCCAGAGGTGGCTGCGTGGAGAAAAATCCCAGCAGAGCAGCAGTTTCTGAAATACTCAGAGCAGCCCGTCTGGCACCGACAACCACGCCGCGTTCAAAGTCACTTAAATCAATTTTCTTCCTCATTCTGATGCTCTGCTTGCACTAAAGAAGTGGCTGGTGAGTGTATATACTTAAAGAGAAAATCTGGGGGGAAAAAATCCATTACATGATGTTTTCCATGAAGGCGATGAGAAGAGAAGGACCCGAATCTATCAAATTAATTTTTTTTATTGTTTGTTGTCTTTTTGGGCAAATTTATAATGCATGAAGTTAGTGTGCAGATAAGTATACAAAAGCATACAGCAGGTACACAGTTATTTTTCTATATTATCATACACATGTGCGTTAAGGCTGCATGTTTCAGTAGCACTGTCATCACTAATACAGTGAGGCCTGTGAACCAGCAGCTCATTTCTGTGGCCCTCCTGCCGAGCCCCTCTTACAGCACCACAGGAAGTACGTGCAAGTATTTTTTTTTCTTCCTTGAAAACTTAAGTCTACTTCCATATTCTTTTTATTATCAATATACACAGTTTTATGTTATTTATATATACAGTATAAATAACAGAGCGCCTCAGTGGGAGACAGGGATTTCTTTCATCTCAATTCAAGTTACTTCAAAGATTTTTGTGGGGTTTTTTTTCCTCTTCTCTGATTTTATTTTAGTGGCAAAAAGAAATAAATAATAATAATAAACATCCTTACCTGCACTTCAGATGCTGGATGCTCCCGAGGCACTTGAAGCGGCCGTTCACCATGATGGCCATGCGTGTGCACAGCGCTTCACACTCCTCCATACTTTGGAAAGAAAGAGAGGAAACTTGTGAAGCAGCAAAAATTCTAGATGCTCAAATCCTTTTAGACAACGTAAAACGTAAAAAGACAGATCCTATGCCTCCAACTTCTAAAACCTGCTCAGTTCAAGGCTGGATGTTTTTATAATAGAAGGAATGAAATGACCCGTTTATTCCTTTTGGACGTACAGTTAAAAAGCTGAGCCTCTAAAGTGGACAGCAAATTTGGTAATTAGAGGGAGGGGGAGGGGGGGGTCCATCTGTAGCTCTCACCGTCTAATTTTTTTCTCGTTCAGCATAGCGAGGGAGCACGAGTCATTTGTATCTGAGGAAAAACCTGCGATGCCTTTCTGAGGAATGGCGCAATTAGGATTATGACTTTGTAAAACCTGGTGAGTGCGCCACTTAACAAAACAAAACCACCTGGTCATGACATGGGCGATTGAATGCAGCTCAGCCAGTGTGTCTGGGACAACAAATGCCTTTTATTCCTCGCTGAAAGGAGCGCATGTAATAAGAGTCATTTATTCCGCCGGCGCTCACGCACGACTCAGTCTGGCAAACGGTCAAATAAACAGGCAGCAAATTGTTAAATGTTCCGTATCGACTCGGCCCATCAACTTTTTGGGGTTTCCGCAGAAAAAAACGTGGCATTTCATTTTTGTAACTTTGCTAAAAAACCAAATCCAAAACTGGTGGCCAAAGCTACAGAAGAAATACTTAGTGAACTTAACTTTGCTCCAGGAAGCTTTGGATAATGAAAAGACTCCAGCACTGATATTGACAGTTTCTCTTTTCACAGAGGCGAAAAAAAAAAAAAAGAGAGAAGTCAATATGCCCTCACGCTTCATGAAAGCTTTATAGCAGCCGGTGTGTTTCTGTGGCAGCCGATATTAACTGCCACACAGGAAACAATACCTTTCAACTAAAGTGTGGCTCCAATCAATTATAATTACAATATTTATAGCTTGCATTCATTTGCGGACCATTTGCTTGCTGTGCTTTCCCTGGTGAAGAGTCAAAATATTTTGACTTCATTTTAGTGTGAATCCATCACAGGGAAGAAAAAAAAAAAGAAATCAATAGATGAGTGTTGTTGCACCTGTGTGAGGTGAGAATGACCGAGCGTCCCTCTTTGATGACGCTCAGGATGCAGTCCCACAGGAAGCGTCGGGCTTTGGGGTCCATCCCGGTGGTTGGCTCATCCTGCAACAAACAAAGCTTTTCATTCAGTTCGGCCTCGGCGTGTCTTTTAAGAATGAGCTGTCGGGCGAACACGTAAGTTGTGTGTGTGTGTGTGTGTGTGTGAGGTTTCTGCACGGGAATTCGGACAAAAGGAAAAACCCATGGATTTTTTTAATTTTAGGCTCTAGTATAACAAAGCTTTTTCCTCATCATCGTCAAAACATCACAAGAGGGAATATTTTTAAAACAACAGCATTCCACCCATTCAGGAAAGTCCGATCTGGGACGAAGGCCGCGGAAGCTGCCGAGCTCAAACAGGAGATATATGAGGACTCGCAGGGATATCCTCCACTACAGGGGGAAATTCTGACCAGACCCATATTCACATGAGGGAAACATATAGCACACCACACACTCACACATCTCAGTTACTCGCTGTTTATTTTTCCTCGGGGCTTGTCTGCCCATGCCCGATTAGAGATTGACAGTACTCGGTCCATAGGCTGGCTTCATTCCTTGCCTGGTCCTCCCTCACTAGCAGAATCCTACAAATCCCATGGGGTATTTCCATCACCGTGCCCAATGTGTCCCTGTGCAAACTCTATGTGGCGCTGCCTCAAGGCTGCCTGGGCTCCCTGGGCTTGCACACAATGCTGAAATTGACACAGGAACTGACAACACAGTGTGCCGCTGCCCTGGAATGAAGGCTAGCCTGGCTCAAGGTTTAGCATAGTGCAGCTTGATAGCTTACAAATTGAGGCAGAAATGTCTGGAAAGATTCCCCCTTTACATGTAATTTAATATGGATGAGTCATTACTTAAATAAAATTATTATTAGAGGCATAATCCAATGAACTGCTGCAAATGAAACAAAGTAATGTGTTAATTGCAGCTGACAGGCAGCAAATTAAACAGGAATCATGTTGAATAGTCACAAGACGTTTTGGGGAAATGGGCATTAAAATGCAGATTTTCTATTTTATTTTGCTATATAAGCTCACGGGAGCTCACATTAGCAACCAGTGGTATCTCAGCTTTATGAGAGCATGTGATATGCTGGCTGAGTTGAGGAAACTTTGCAAAAATCATAATGAGAGGTTTTAATTAAGTGAAGCCTGTTTGACGCTCAGAGTGTGAATTAAGGTCGTGGGAAGTTTGTCCCTCATAATGCCACGGCACGACTTCCTAATACACATTAATTGAAAACATGTGATGCGGCACATTCTGGGTCATCCCTTCATTATTCTTCCATGGGTGAGAAAATGTGATGGCTCTGAGTCCTAAGACCCGATGAAGAACTTAATATGTGCAAACACAGTTCTTCCCGCTCCACATTTTCATAAAAGAATGGGTTCTTCCCCCGGAAAATAAAAATTTAATTAAAACACGACCACTGAGTGACCTCTGAGGAGTGCACCCTCTCCATCCACAATTAATGCGCTTACAATCCTTTGCAAGTCTGATCAATATCTTATTCTTTCTTTTCAAACATTCAAACCCGTTTTCCTGTCATGTTCATACCACCGTGTGTGCGGTTATAAAGAAGAAAGCAGCTGCAAACTTCTGCACATCATCAGTATTGATTCAGAGTGATACAAACTCATATTTTCACCACATACTCAATATCAATAAAGCTGCATCTCACCAGAAAAATCACTGGAGGACAGCCGATCAAGGCTATCGCTGTAGAAAGTTTGCGCTTGTTCCCACCGCTGTACGTTCCTGCAGGCTTGTTTGTATATTTGACGAGCCCCAGCTTCTGGATCCCCCACTCGGCCACCTTTTTAGAAGAGAAAACAGAGCAGCCATTATGGTGCCGAGAGGAGTGTTCGCATGAGCCACATCACCGGACTTGCGATACCATGATGGATGATATTTTGACTAGTATATGTGAGCTGTGTGGGTTTCAAGGGCAAGGCGTGACAGCTGGTGTCACTGTGAGACCTTAATCGCGGGCTGCTGAGGTACTTTACTGTTTTCAACAACATCTCATCAAACACGAGCAATCAGGAGCGTCGTCAAAGCGGTGAATGTAGGCGGCATAATAAATATAGGCTGCGGGACCTCCGATACATTTCTTTCATACATGCGGATGCATTTGTTTACCGATTATGCAAATAAGGCACACGGGCTTAGTTTGGATGGAGACGTGCCATAAAACAAACGGGAAAAAAATGTAATAAGCTGCAGCAAAGTTAAGAGTTTTGTTAGCTGCATAGAACTGTCCCCCTTTGCACTGCAGCTAAGACATCAAAGCCCTGGCACCGGGTCTGAGGCCTGTGGTCACCAGCAGCCTTTTCCTCTTTTGATCTTAGTGCTGGAGAAGTGGGCA
The DNA here is from genome assembly GCA_015052665.1 of Apistogramma diplotaenia. NCBI lineage: Eukaryota > Metazoa > Chordata > Actinopteri > Cichliformes > Cichlidae > Apistogramma > Apistogramma diplotaenia. The sequence goes on along the minus strand of VOQJ01020823.1, from coordinate 12,525 downwards.
GTGCGAGGAGTGCAGGGAGGCCGCCTAGGGCGGGCCACACCACTGGGCATTGTGAATAATGCAGAGCCATAACCCACAGCTGCTCCTTTTCTTCTGCTGGCCATTTTTCATTATGTATGCCTTCTCCCATCTATCACTTTGACATGTGCTTCACTTTGTCCTACATGCATTCTAGATGCACACTGCTTGATGCAGTAAACAAATAAACTAACAAACATACAAAAAAAATCTAATAACAAACAAACATGTTATGGAGTTTCACCGCTTCATCTTTTTTTTTTGACAGTGCTGTTTTGATGGCGTCGTAGCCACTCTGCACTGGGTGCTGGCCATGTTCCAGATGGGGTACTGCACACCATTAGGCCGGGAGTGAAACAATGACTTTAATTAAAAAGCTTACCATGGTGACCTCTTTTGCCGGTACCCCTCGTAGCCGAGCGTAAAACTCCAGATGCTCTCGTCCAGTCAGCAGTTCGTTGAGAGCATCAAACTGGGGGCAATAGCCCATGTTCTGGTGAACAGCCCTCATTTCAGCTCGTATGCTGGGAAAGAGACACGTTCGTTGTTTGAAAATGGATGACATTAATGTTTCAGATAAAATATCTAAAGACTGCATTATATGCCTTTGCAAGATAAAGAGCAGGACATCAAATACATAATGACAAAAGCTATTAGGCAAATGGCAACATCACTGAAACAGAGGTCCAGTCGTATTTTAGAGAAGGTGATTGAAACCGACATAAAAAGTAAAGTCATCAAATATTCACAATAACTCACTGTGGACTAAAGATTTCACGACTCTAATAATATAAAGGTTCATGGTGACTGTGGGTTTTTAGATTATTTAAACACAACCCACCACAGTCCTCCCAATTGAGTTTGTTAATGCTTGGATGGTTGTTGCACGCCACACTCAACCATCACAATGACATTAAAAGTTTACTGACCTCAAACCAAAAGCATCCATAAAACAGGCCCAAAGCTCACCACCACCCCCATGAATGTTTTACTAACAATATTTGAGAGCAACTTGCCACGCTATGAGCTAAACAGCTGCTAAGTGCTAACCACTGTCTGCCTGTGGATTATGACAAATATTCATTAAAGTTAATGATGAATAAAATAAGAATTTCATGTTTGTGTAAGGGCCATAAGCACCTTTCAGTTTTATTAGACCTTGCTCCACTGGTTTCCACTATATCTGATTTTCTGCCAAATTTGTTTCAGTCTTTTTTCTCCCCAATTAGGAAAATATTATTCACTGCTTTATCTATCATGGATTTGGGCCCCAATTTTAACAGTATTTTCAATCACATTAATGAATTATGTGAGGACACACGTGGAATTTAGCAGCACACCAGCAAAGTCTGATAATGTTGGGACGCAGTAAAATATAAATAAAAAGAGACTTGAAAGCAATATTTTATTCACAATAGACACAATAGTTTAAATTGAGAAAATGAACAATTTTAGAAAAAAATATTAGCGCATTTAATGGCAGCAACACATCTCGGGAAAGTTGAGACGGGGCAACAAAAGGTTGGAAAAGTAAGCGACAGTGAAAAGACACAGCTGGAGGAAAGTTTTACAGCTATTTACGTTAGCTTGAAACAGTAACACGCTAAAAAGAGCAAAGCTGGGCAGAGGACAACCAGTCTGCCACAAACAGCATCTACAAACTGTGTAACAATTTCAGAATAATGTTCCTCTATTTAAAATTGTGAAGCTTTCGAATAGCTCATCATACGTATTCTCCCATTTGGAAAGCATCTTCAACAGCTATGCTAACATCAGTTATTACAACAGCATGGCTTCACAGTAGAGGAGTCCAGGTGCTGAGCTGGCACTGCCTGCAGTCCACACCTTTCAGCAGCTGAAAACATCTGTCACATCATAGGACAAAGTAGACCTACTGTAGGACTGTTGAGCAGCGAGAATCCACTATCAGATAAGAATGGGCCAACAGAAATCAAGCAGCTGTTCCCAGATGTTTGCAGACTGTTCTTCAATGAGGCGATGCAGCACAGCGGTAAACACAGCTCTGTCTCAACCTTTTTGAGATGTGTTGCTGCCATCAAATCCAAAATGAGCCGATAATTCTTAAAGTGGCACCTTTATTGTGAATAGAATATGAACCTGTTTAGCTTAGCATAAACACTGAAAGCTCTAAACTCTGAATAACTTTTAAGGACTGAAGATTCAAACAACAGGCGTTAATGAGCCCAAACGGGTTCACGTAAATGTGACGCTGTGCAGTAGCATCTCTGCGGTAGCTAATCCACTTCTGTCGTGGTCTTTAACAACAGCCAGCCAATGGTTAGCGATTAGCCTGCTACCTTTTCACTTACAGTAAAAGCATGATGAGCGGAAGGTATTGCCATCTTTTGTGAGCCCACATTTGCAGATAAGAGGGACAACTGCCACCAGAGCATAAACTCCCATTTAAGAGATGCTACCTTTTTCTCTGCTACTAATCATTCTTCTTGCCAGTGAAATGAGCTGAAAACAGAAGAGTGGGTGTAATCACATCTGTTTTTCCTTTCTTTTTAGTTTTTGTTCCTCTTACAGTTCTCAGATTTTTCTTTGATCTCTTTGAATCAACATAAACACTACGGTGTGTGGCAAAGCTCTGTTCTGCTCTTTTTTCTGGTGAAACACAAAGTCAATTAGATTTTCAAATGAACGACTATAGCAACCACGGCGGAGCACAACCAGCCGCCCGCTCAGCCGCACTCCGCCATGCGTGGATGCGCTGCCTCAGAGAGGCACGCCGAGGCGACGGAGCACAGCTGTTTGTTCCTAAAAATAAGGAAGAGCAAACTTTCTTTCTCTCAAGTGCTCGAGTGTCAAGGTATTTTTCTGGCATGTACAAAGATTTCTTATGACTGATTTTGTAAGGCTGAGACAAAAAAAAACAGAGCAGGGTACAGGGCAAGGATATGAAAAGGAATGAAATATGTGTAAGCTGTGCAAGAGGTAGGGAGGGGGGGGGGGAGGGAGTTGAGTCTTCAGCATTTCTGAGAATATCGGAGCAAGGAGAGAAAAGCAAAGCTGAAGAAGAGGCAGAGACAGCCAAATATATAACAGATAGTGAAACTACACAGCTGAGAAAAACAAAGACTGAGAGATGGAAAAATAGAAAGCAGCATTACAGAGACTGAGCGTAGCTAAGAAAAAGGATGTGAGCTATAAAAAACAATGCTACAGCTCGATCCCCATCTGAGCAGCCTTCTTGGGTGGCTAATTATGATGAGTTACTCGGTGCACTAGTGGGAGTTAGGGCCTCACCTGTATCCATTTAGGAAGGCCTCTCCACTGGAGACTGGGATGTCTCCCGTCAGCATCTTGAACGTGGTGGTTTTCCCGGCTCCGTTGATTCCCAGCAAGCCGAAACACTGATGGAGAGGATGAGCAGGTGTCCGTTAGGAAAACAGTGTTTTGTAGTCTCGTTGGAAAACGGACAGGAGAAAACTGCGCGGGAATTTTCAGCATGCAGGGTTTTCATAATAAACACCACTTATAAATACATTTAATGAAGACGGCGCAAATATCCATCTACTGCAATATAACTGAAGCAGCAGTTTATGCTGCATGCTCGACTGGCTCAATGTTTAACAAAACAACAAATTGATATATTCTGTACGCAAACAAAACAACAGACAGTAAATCAACACGGCAGGCGCACAGGAACGCGTGCTGGAAAAAAACCCCCGCACGGGTCCCAAAAGCATTTCTTCCTCACTCTGTAAATTGCTACAACAAACACCCCCCCTCTCTGTATTTTTTTCCTGATGCTGCTGATTTTGCTTCCCTCTAGAGAGGGCATGTGGCAGGAAGTTGTCCCCGCAGAGCCCCCGTGGTCACGTGACCCACCTTAGGTGCTCTGGCTCGGACATAAATATTTGATTTCTGTCATTCATTGATCCCTGCTTGTTTGTGACCTGTGCTTGTGAATGCATAGAGAGCTAAGCTTGATGTAAATAATGCATGGAAATGCAGTGTGTGATCAGCAGAGCCCCGTGAATCACAATATTCCACTGGCATTTACATTGGGCTTTGAGTCAACATTGGAAGGGAGGATAGGATACTAGCAGAAAGTCCACTGAGCACGAAAGCCTGTCAACGTTTGAGATTATGTTTAAATCAAGCTTCTAGCAGTACAGTGTGGGTGACAGTGAGTGTGTGTAATATCCAACATGATATAATGAGTTTTACACAGATAAGTTGTCCGGTTCCCTCTGTGTCTTTGGCCTGTTTGGTTTCCCTCTGCCAAAGCACAAGTGCAGAGTGGCTAAACATCAGTGGGTCCACATGCTGCTGCTCCACAATGTCCATTTCTCATGTGCTCGTGTGTTTAGTAGAAACATGCTTAGCTGTAGTATAACTGCATAAACAAGCCTGATAAGGAGATTATTGTTCCTTCTAACGTCTTCTCTAAAAAGTGTGTGGAAAATATTCGGATTTGACTCAGAAAAGACTGAGCCAAGCACTCGAACTTTCAAGAAATATAGCCAAAGCGTCCGAGTGAGCCAGAGAATCGCCCTATTTAATGCTCCTTGCTCTCATGTCACCACTGCCAAGCAGTTCAGATCATTCATATTTAATTTTCAGCAAAAAGAGAAACAGATTTTTGCAATGTAATCAAATATACAATTGTAAAACAACAACAACAAAAAAAGTCCCATAATATGAAGAAGAGTAAACAGACAATCTAGTTGAAAAGGTGCCAGTGTGATACAGCAGTGTCTGGCTCACCTCTGCAGCAGGAACGCCCACACATAGCCTGTCCACAGCAGGGGTGCTCTTCCGAGGGTATACCTGCAGGGAGCAGACAATAAAATGAATCAACCAACCAGCAAGAGGAAAGAGAGAGAAAGAAGGAGAGAAGGCGGGAGGCGAGGGAGGGTGGGAAGCAGACAGTGAGAAAGATAGCAGAGAGGATGGCATGAGAAAATATGGAGCGATAGGCCAGAGCAGCAGGGAGGAAGTGAGATGGAAGAAGCAGGTGGGAAAAAAGGGAGGAGGAAATGAGAGTGAGGCAGAGAGAGAGAGAGAACATGAAGGAAACAAATTTTAACAAGAAGGGATAATTTGCAACATTTAGAGTGAGCCAGATGGGGAAAGCTATTAAAAAAAAGTTAGACACTTGCACAGGGGGGAGAAGCAGAGGACATAAAAATGAATATTTGTGACTGCACCGACAGTATTCATGAGCAAATCTGTCTTGACTTTGAGTACCACTTTAGCAACCTCAATAACCATCAACACATTCTCACAAGACCACCAGCATTTTATGCATGGGCACCACATTCAGCCACATTCGTTGGCCTAAAAATACAGTGCGATGACCTTGGTGAAAAAGCAGAGCATCTTTTCTGTTAAATTACATTAAACTCGAACAGCAAACTCCTGCGTTGAAAAATTAAACTGACTGGTAAAGAGTGTAAAACTGCAGTTCTTCAAACAGCCACTTGGGGCTCTTTCCAAAAGTAAGTCAGGAAGGTGAATGAGAAGTTAACAACCAAACAAACCAGAGAGCTTTACAAAAAAACCACTACAAATAACTGTTTTGGTTTCTGTAGATAATTTGCTGACTCAACAGTGAAGGCACTTGTTCTCAAACTTTCAAAACCTGAAAAAAATCACAAACCACAAAATATATATTTTAATCAATCATTAACATTATAAAAGAAGGAAGTTTAGTAAATTAGCATCAGCAAAACATTGTTTGGCCATTTCGTCAACCTAAACCATCTTTAACTCGGTTTCAAGTTTTCTTTTTCCCCCCCGTGGTTTGCTAACATGCAGTTATATTGTAACCTGGGTTCTCTGAGTAAAGAGACCATCTCTGCGACCGTATCCTCCTTTGCAGGCTCATTTTACGCCCAATACCTAAACTTTAACATAAAAATTGTTTACAAAGTGAACAAAATCCGTAAAAATGTATTTTCTCAGATTTCTGAAACACCTATTAGGACTAAATGGCATTAGTATCACAAGAAAGGCTTAAATAATAAATAAACACTGGTTGTAATATACTACTGCACTCAAAGTGCTTTATATAACATGATTTATTCACATCCATTCATACAAGAACTTCAGTATTTTACACAAGAATACGTTAGCATGCCAACTGGAGCAGCCGGGGACTGAACCAACAACCTTCGGATTAGTAGAAGACCTCTTCTACCTCCTGAGCTTCAAGCCAAAGTCTTACCTGAGAATCTCAAAATAATGAAACTTCCACTTAAAATGAAAAGGTTTTGCTGAAACGTAAACAAAAAGATATGAGCATTCAACCAAATTAGGCATTTATTGATGCTTTTCTGCATTCGAAACTACATATGGGGTTTGTATGCTTTCAAAGTGACTCAAAATCAGTGTCACTTTGCACGTATGTGAAAAGACAAGACAAGGGCTTTGTTGTTGCCTGGAGATTGTGACGGTTTAAGTTATTTAGCATTTAGAATCAAGGACAGCAGCGTGCCCTTTTGAGTTATAAAAGAGCAGCTTTTTGGTTTCACAAAAACTGAAAACAGAGTTCTCTGTGGGTGCTACATGTATGTGCGTTTATGTTCTTCTATGTACCAAACATTCTTCTGTGGCAACACATATTTGTTAGTATGAATGTTCCATTTCCTGGACTTTTGAAACTTCATACCTGAAGTAAATGTAAATTTAGATCTGCCGCTTTAAGTCTGACAAACAATGACATTACATTTATTACACAGTTGGCACATCAAAAGCATCTGATAAAAGCAGGAGCTGCACAGATCCATCACTCTTTCAGTACCATCTGGCAGCTGCACTCAGTATTTATCAATCTGGATTACACATACTACCTTTCAGTGAGAGCTGTGGGTGCTAAAGCTACATCAAAGCAAGAGATACATGTATAGAGGAAGGCAATTAAAGTATAATTCCCCTCTGGCTTGAGTACCACTGCAGCTGTCATGATAAGAGGACCGACATCTAATCAGATGAGACAGCTTTGAAAATAGGATGTCGGCACCTAAAAAGACTAAAATACAGATTTAACATCTTAAGCCTTGAGTTTTAAATGGTGCATTTCTGGCTCAACTACAGCTGTAAAAATGAAACTATGTAAAAACCATGGCTGTATGTAAAAATGCAGATTCACCTGATAAAATTCCCAACTTTAAAGAACAGATAGAATAAAAAAACATGTTTACAGCCTGATACAAAAACAGTTTTTGTCCCTTTGGATAATTTACCACTCTACTGGACTGAGATCTGGTGACTGTGGAGGCCATTTGAGTACACTGTCAATTTTAAGAAACCAGTTTGAGATGATGTGAGCTCTGGAACATGATACCGTACATTATCCTGCTGGAAGCAGCCATCAGAAAATGGGCACACTGTGGCCATAAAGGGATGGACATGGTTAGCAACATCACTCAGGTAGGCCATGGTGTTTAAATGATGCTCAGTTGGTACTAAAGGACACAAAGTGTGCTAAGAAACCATTCCCACACCATTACTGTACACCACCAACACCACCCTGAACAACTGGTAAAAAAAAAAAAAAAGATGGAGCTATGCTTTCATGTTGTTCACATCAAATTCTTCCTACTGTACCACCTGAATGTTGCAGCAGAAACAGACTCATCAGACCTGGCAACATTTGTTCAATTTTGGTGAATCCCCGTGAACTGTAGCGTCAGTTTCCAGTTCTCAGAGGACAGGAGCGGCATCTGGTGTGACCTTATGGTGCTGTAGCTCACCTACTTCATGATCTTCTGCGCACGCTGGTTGTAATGAGTGGCTATTTGAGTAACTGTTGTCTTCCTACCAGCTCGAAGGAGTCAAACCATGCTTCTCTCTGGGGCTTTCTCCCAGAGAGCTGCAGCTCACTGAATATTTCCTCTTTTTCAGACCATCCTCTGTAAACCCTAGAGATGGTTGTGGGGGAAATTCCCAGCAGATCAGCAGTTTCTGAAATACTCAGACCGGCCTGTCTGGCACCAACAACCATGCCACGTTCAAAGTCACTTAAATAACCTTTCTTCCCTCAGCTGGTCGTCTTCACCACATCTACATGCCTAAATGCACTGAGTTTCTGCCATTTGATGAGCTAATTAGATATTTGTGGTAACGAGCAGTTGAACTGCCGTACCTACTGAAACAAAGTGACTGAGGAGTATCACTCCCCAGTTTAAAGTACTAAAGCTACTTCGCTAGCTATGGTGCCACTTTGAGTGACACTTGGGTTATATTTTGCCTTTCTGGATGTATTAAATAAAAGACAAACAGCCACAAAATATAGTTTTTGGAA
>VOQJ01020815.1:28340-49095 GCA_015052665.1 Apistogramma diplotaenia | reverse complement strand
AATTAGACTTCTGAGAAAAGGGTGGGTGGGTGGGTGGAGGCATTGTGGCAACAGTGGAGTGAGAAGAGAATCCCTGTGCTAACGTGAACAGGCACACAGGGAAGCCTCTGTGCATCGTTACCTACGAGTACGACGAGATTATGCTTCAAAAACATTAAGCAAAGTTTCCCTTTTCTTCACACACTGTAATCTAGAGATGTTGTAATACTCACTTTTGTTCAGTTATGCCATTTTATTGCATCCAGGGGGTCAGCTCTAAGGCTGCAACCTAAAATCCTCATGAGACCTCGTCCCACGGGTCTATTCAAGCAGCTGCAGACATTACAGCACACGTGCCTCCAAAGGAAGACGTGCACGCTCCCAAATCTCACGTCCAGGCTAGTTTTACATTCAGCTGCAAAAAGTGATCAGAGAATTCAACTCTATCGAAAAGGAGATCACATTTCATCGTCAAGTGAAGACAAAAGGCAGCCAGATTTTTCTGTTAGCTCTGCAACGCCGCATCAGCAGGTCGGACCAACCCGAGGTTACTCCAGCTCCCACGGGTGGGGTTAAAAAACGGTTAAAATGTGACCGATGCCAAAAACTACTGTAAAGGACAAAAGGTGGAACTGCCTCCTCAGCCGAGCGACTCCAGCACGTCACTGCTGAGCATCATCTAGTCCGTGAGCGAGGAGCTCACCTCAGGATCCACGTCGTCGTCGTCTCCTGCAGGAGCTCCGCCTTCTTTACCGCCGCTCTCCAGGAACTTGGTGAATCCCTCGAGTGTTCTCTCCCCGTTGTAGTCGATCACCTGCAGACGATTTCAGAAAGAAAGCCAACGTTAAAGGAATCCGCAGAGAAAAGCTTCCTCACGCCGATGCACGGGCTGATCCTCTGAGTGCAAATACAGAGAAGGAAATGAGGAAGGAACGTTTAACAGCAAAAACACAGCTGATTAACTTTATTCATTTAAGTGGTCCAAAGAAGCAGCGAAAGGCAGAGGGACGGCTGCAGGAAAGCAACCAAATTTAATTTTAGCATCTTAAATCACACAAACATGTCTGCTGCTGCCTCCAGCGTCCTCTGCATGCTTCATCTAATTGGGGTCACGAGCTAATCCGCACACCTACTATGGGGCGACCCTCGTATACAGTGGCACGAGGATGCCTGACCAGTCGAGCGTAAGGCATGTGCAGGCCATCTTAAAGAGACCGAAGTAGTCTGTAAGAACCACACACGGACGCAATGCTGCAGGAGCACCGGCAGCACTGGGACCACAGGTCGCCCACCTAAAGCAAATCATGCAACAAATAAGGACTGACGGTGGAGACGGCTTCTCTCCTGGCTGCATCATTAAACCCGATGTGGCGTTTGGGTCTGCTGGGCACGTAAATTAAGACATTCCTCTGTATTTGAACATAGTGAAACGCAGCCCGTGAACTCTTCAGCAGGGTTGGTATTCTCAGTGCAAGCTCACCTTGTGCTCGTCTCCTGCAGGGAAGAACTTCAGAGTGGGGAAACTGTGGACTTTGACAGCCTCGATCTCATTGGCTGTGGAGTCCATTTTGGCTATGACGACGTCAGCGCTGTCCCTGTACTTCTCTCCCAGCTTCTCCCAGATGGGAGCCAGCTGTTTGCAGTGTCCACACCACGGCGCATCTGAACGGCAGAAGGTAACAGCTGATGTTAGGGGACTAGGCTGACTTTAGCTAGTGTTGCTCAGTGGGAGCAGCAAAGGCGAGTGAGTTTGATCCCCGGAGAGGCGAGAAAGTTAAAGAGCATCGAATACACAGGAGGCTGCACGCGGCACGTTCAGGTTCAAGCGTCAAGAGCAACATTTTTAAGTTCATTTACCTGGAAACATCGTTTTCTCTCATTAACACACTCAGGATCCTTATAAGAACACATACACAAGCACACACACACTGTGCATGTCACGTGCGGCCTCGGCTTCATGACCTTGCCCTTCTTTAGCGGGCTAGCAAACACCTCACCTGTCACAGGGCCTGCGCTGCTTTGCATGACTCAACATAAGCCGTTAACAGCCAGAGATGCAAAATCGCTCCACAAATAGTGCAAATTTGGACGAGGATCACTATAAAAACAATTCTGCGGTTATTTTTAACCGTCACATTTCAGCATCAAGTGTCTGGTGGCAAATTAATTTGCAGAGAGTGTATGAGCGAGCAGATATCTGAAAAGGGCTCAGCGTGGGCAAAGCGAGGAAGGGAGTTTTGAGTTTCAGACGAGGGGCTTTGCCAAAGCGTGACTGCAAAAACAGCCCGTTAAAGAGGTGAACCGCTTCAACTTAACCTACTTAACCTGCTCTGGTTTAAAGGGAGCAGTGGGTGAAAACGCTGCAGCGCAACAACATAAAAAGGGGCTGAATTGCAAAAAGACGAGAAGGCTCTTACAGAATTCCACAAAGACGTTCTTAGAGGGACTGAAGGCGACCTCCTCGAAGTTTTTGCCGACCAAAACCTTGACAGGGTTTTTATCCCAGTCTTCAGGGATGTCCTGGCTCATGAGGTGGGGCTGAGAGACGGGAGGGAAAACAGAAAAGCTCCTTTAAAAAGCAGCACACAGATACTTTATGGCATTAACACATGCATGTGGTCCTGCAGTCGTCTTCGCCAACCTTGAGTTTGCCCTCAGTGAACTGCCTGCAGAAGTCAGTGATGCTTTCTGCAGTGATGGCGTCGCTCTCCGGCTTGTACTTCGTCATTTCGTCCTCCAGGGTGATGAGGCGGATGGCCGGGCATTCCTCCTTCTTCAGGCCGAAGAACTCCAGGATCCGCTGGTTGTCGTCGACGTCGCTGTCGATGAAGATGAACAAGATCTGGAGAGAAGAAGGCGATCGGATCAGCGGAGGATTCGACTCAAAGCACCGTCCGGCTGCTGTACGAACAAGTTGCCCTTTGCAGCGAACACTCTGCCCACCTGACCCTTGAACCCCTCTGCGGCCTTCTTAAACTGGTCCATTTTGTCCTGGAAGTCCGAGGCGGCTTTGGGCAGGAACATGAGGATGTGGGACTTGATGTCTCCGCCGAAGATTTTCGGGGCGGTCTGCAGGGAAAAAAGGTTTGGCACGTGAGGAACACGTGCACAGCAGCGTGGCGTGACAGAAGGCGATCTAAACCGACGCGTGCGATTACCTGCTCGGTGAACTCGATGACCAGGGGCAGCTGGTTGGCCTTGACAAAAGACAAAAGCGCCTCTTTGGTCAGCTCACCATCAAAGGTATTGCGCCCCTCATCAAACTGTAAAGGAAAGATGGAAACATTTTAGACACAAATATCACCCCCCCCCGCCCCCCCCCCACATCAAGCAGATTTCCCACACGAAGCACTTTAAACCCCCCCGGTAACCCCCAGCAGACCAAACAGACTTTAACCGGTTAAGAATAGCAGCGGTGCAGCTGTGCCAAGCAGCTCTTACTGGCACAATGGAGGACTTTTGGCCGGTGGCACGCGGCCAGCCTCGATGGCTCCAGAACCCTCCGTGAGATAAACAAGCGAAAAACTCCCAGCTGTTTATCAGACCGAGCCCCCCCCGCTCCATGCCGGTGGCGTTTGTGTCGGTGTGAAGTTACCAAGAGGATTCAGAGGCCAAACAATGGCACGAGAGGCACCGAGCACGTGTGCACCTGCCAGAAAGAGATGTCATCCAGCACCGAGGCCGAGACGCTGCTTCGTGCTGCAGCAACAAGGACGACGTTTCATACAGATCAAACACAAGGAGGAGACGTCCAGTTATCAACGGCTCAGCCGACTCCGCGTGAAAGGCTGCGGCTTGTTTTTAGGTTTAAGCTGTCGAGCAGTAAAGTTCTGTTGTTTCTCACATTTCTTTGTGTTATTTAAATTTTAGCCTTTCCCATTTACATATTTTATGTAGCCGGTCTGATTTTGAGGTCAACATCGTCAGTGATTACAATGTTAGTCCCAGCAAATGGAAAAACCTCCACACCCAGTTATTCCTAATGTTATTCGGCTTTCGTATATCCTCAGTTTTTCTTTTAAGCCGATGCTCCGGACTTCGACCCACTCTGACAAATCACACACTGCTGATAAGAAAGCCAACTGATCTCGGACCAACGGTGCATACGACGGCTGCAGTCAATAAACCTCCTGTAAATTAGTTTTATTACCTTTACGGGCTCACAGGAAGGCCTTAAAGGGCAGACCCGACAACATTAAGGCGTCTTAAACGTTCGAGGAGCTCAGACGGGCCCAGTTTAGCCACGGAGAGCGGATACCGTGGGGTCGGCAGCATCAGGTTACCGAGCAGAGCTGCGGCTCCACTGCAAATACTCACACGTGCGAGTGTGCGCTTCCCAGGCACACAACATATTTACAGGTGTCCTGATTACACCTCAGTGTGACAGCTTTAGATGATCGCGTGTGAGAGCTGCGTCTTACGTGGTCTCGCGTCACCAGTTTGTGTACAAACGGATGCAACAGAATACTTGAGTCACCTTCTTGAAGAGGACAACGCTGTCCTTGGAAACCTCGAACTTGGAGTAAACTGCATCGCTGGAGGCCATGGCGAAGGGAATGTCATCTATGGCCTCAGCTGCTTTTTCAAAAGCCTTGGCATCAGCAGACCCAGCGTCCTAAAAAGGGAAGAAGCAATCCTCAAAAACTCAGTCTTACTTGTTAAAATTGTAATCTCCTGCTCGTGCTTTTGATGCAACTTTAAGGAGATGCAGGAGGGTTAGAAACATGCATTCAGAGATGATCTGTAGAGATCTGAATCCCACCTTGAAGAATCCAACAACTGCCACCTCATTGTCCGCGATCAGAGACTCTGCATCGCTGACCTCATTCAGGGTGGCGACGGCGGGCCCAGTGCGCTTCTTCAGCCAGCTGACGATGTCATCGGCCTGCCTGCCAGCTGAAACAGACAGTCATTCAAATTCTTTACCGGCTGCTGGGTTTCATAAAGTCTCCATGTCTGCCTGCGCTTCACACCCATTTAGTTTCACCTCACCTGGATCAAACAGTTACACAAACCTCGTTTTGCCAGCAAAGTCAAACAAACAAAATTATGCTAATAAATGCACAAAGAACCTGCAGTTCCACGATTGGCCACTCGAGGTTGACTCCAGAATCGAATTGATCGTCACAGCACAAAAAAAACCCATCAGTAAGGCCTGAACGGGTCTTACTACATCAGCGGGGCCTGAACAATCCCTGCAGGCTGCATCGACCCGACACGAACAGCCCGCAAAGTGAGATTTTACAGTTTCAAATATGTGGCGCCGATTAGCTGGTATGCGTCTGCGCACCTGTACTCTTTGTGAATGCAGCCGATTACTTAGCATCCCACGCCCTCATCCAAATGTGGGCCAGCGCAAACAGAGATACAGATGTATCCCTCTCTATCGAAATATGCCCAAGTCAATGGAAGCCAAACAGGAGTTTTTCCTCCTCTGTAGACACAAAAGCACCGTCCCTGAACTGCAGCCATTTGTTTAAATAAAAAAACCCTGTTTTCTCCTTAAAAGCCGTCACAGAGCATCGCTGCTCGTGAGGTTTCAGTGACCTGCAGTCTTCTGGTCACTCAGGCCACATGAAGATGAAACCTGTCGTTTCTGACACTTAAACGCACGCCGAGCCGTTTCCTCTTTCACATTCAGGCACCTCCACGTTTCACCAAACAGTGACAGGAAAATGAAAATCATTATACCAGGTTGGCTGCTAAATCACGTTTACTTTTCCGTGTTTCACTTCGCCTGGACTCAGACTGGACAGGCGACGCAACACGGCAGAAACGCGTTGAGGCGATTCAGCACGTAGGTTTCGGGCAGCGCGGGGGAGACGGGAGGAGTCGGAGTAATCATTTCCACACAAGCACCTCCCAACCCGCTCTCCTCTCCTCCAGCTGGAGAGCGAGCCGGGCCGGCAGAGGGGACGTGAAGAAGTGCACATACCTCGGCACGTCCCAGAGGCAGCGTGAGGGGAACGTGCCGGGCAGGCCCCACCCACTTTCTGCCTCATGCAGCTGATTGGCTGAGCCGCGTTTGGGCTGCTGTGCAGATCACATTACTTAGGTTGGAGGCAGTCGTTCAGGCCCAGCGTTGCTAACTCAGTGTGAAGCCATACCATCGTTTTATGAGATAATATTCACTCACTATGTTGAGGCAGAACTTACTCGAGATTGCATCATTTTAGGGGCAAGAAAACGCCAATGCATCATCACCATGTTGGGCGTGACACCTGAGGAAACTGGAAATCAATGTTTTTCCTGTTTTAAAGTTTCTAAAAGCTACTTTTGTGTCTCCTACAAACACTATAAAAACACTGCATTGCTCCAATGGTTCGTTTAAGAAGCACAAACACACACAGCTGCAGTTTACAGCATCATGATGAAACAGACAGGTTTGTTTTAGTTGATGCAGAAAACCCAGAATAAATCCACCGAGTACGGAGATGAAAATCTGAATGATGTAAAACTACAAAAAGGACAAACTTGCTTCATGTGAATGTAATTTATAAAACTGCTCTGAGGAATTATCATTTATGAAACATCGGTTTAAAACACGCCGCACGTACAGACAGGTGGGATGAGCTTCGTCACACAGCTTTTCGCTCAGTAATTGTGTTTATATTTAAGTCATGATATATTGATCCACATGAGTAAGTGATGCATCTGAGCAGCAGCACAATAAGGCCTGTGATTCCTGCAGACCGTCATCCCCTCTGAATCAGCCACTGTTACTCAGCCGCACGTCTTTGTTGATAAAGATCATGTGATCGGTGAATCGGGGAGGACGCGGAGTAACTGATCAGACCTGGAAGCTGGCGCGGATGCTGAGGTCATCGTTTCAGTAACGTTCAGTGTGCTGGATGAAACCTCACTGCACTTTTAGCTCAGGTGTGAGAATTTTTTATACTTTTTATTTAAAAGAAAGCTTTATAAAAAGTGCCACACTCATTATTTCCTGCATTCTGGTGATTTGTTCATTTATTTTTAAACACCAATTTTCTGCCACTCGTTAACGTCCGGCTGCTCATGGGTTTTGGTATCCTTACGGTCAAACTGTATCCGACTCCGGCCTTCAGCAGCTTGTTCAGCAACGCTGCAGCGCTGAGCTGAACCTGCCGGCGTGTGTGAACTGAACTTGTCTACAGGAGCAAATGTACAGAAAGGTTCTGAAGGGCCAAAGAGAAATGGCTGCAAACCAGGAGCTTTTCTTGGTTTAATAATCACTGGAATCCGCAGTCGTTAAAACAGACGCTGACGGGGCTGCTGGGTTCGAGTAAACCGTTTAAGATGCATCCGTGCTCACCTGAGTACTCTTTAGGAGACTCCTTATCTCCGCCCTTGAAGAACTTGATGGTGGGGTAGCCCCTGACGCCGTACTCTTGGGCGAGTTCGGTCTCCTCTGTGGCGTCCACCTTGGCCAGGCGGATGCCTGAACCCTCCGCCTTCAGCAGGCCGGCAGCCTTGGCGTACTCTGGAGCCAGGGCTTTGCAGTGACCGCACCACGGAGCATCTGAGGACAGTTTATGCTGTTAGTGAGAAGCAGATCATCACGGTGGAAAACAAAAATGAGACATCAGGTGTTTAGTCTTCATACAGGGATGTATACTGATTAGATTTACGGGTTCTGTTATTTATAGTCTGTTACTGATTCCTGTGACAAACAGCAGGCCTACAGAGGGTTTTAATGCTGCTCATCTGCGATAATGAGCTCAGTGCAGAAAGTACAGAAAACACTGAGATGTGACTCATGTTCAAAAGCTCTCCTGCAACGAGCCTGATGTCACCCTGCAAAACTGTTAGTGTCAGAAAAAGACATCAGCACTGATGAAAGTGCTCGAGGAGCCTGGAGGCGTTTGATTCTGACTGACAGGACGGTCCGGACCTGCTCCGAATTCCCATCCCGACTTTTCCAGCTGTGCGCTCATTCAAAGACTGTGTGATGAGAGGATTAAAGACTTGGAAGGTTTCTTTGATTTGCTGGCAGAAATGGGGTAATAAAAATATTCATTTTTCCAATAAATAAGCAATTATAATTATAATTTAAAAAAAATCTTGGCCAATATACTTCAGTGTAATTCTACAAATGTTTGGGAGCAACAAATTTCTTAAAAGGACGAACTTTTATGCAATTCCTGAGGGATCAGGAATCTATCAGCAGGTACCAATCAGAAGGTGTGTGAATATTAGACACTAATCTGTGAGGCGGTATTAAAACAAATGAAAATAAAACCTTGAAATTGCCAAAATAAGAAACAATTATGTTATAAAATTGCAAAAGAAAAAGAAAAAAATCCTAAGATTTAAGTTGGTTACAAAAAAAAAATACATAAACTCATGAATAAAGTTTAAAGAATCTAAAGTCATGAAGCTGGTGGAGGGAGATTAAAAAACCTAATTATTTCCAAGAGTAAAGTCATGGATTTAATAATGAGATTAATAACTTTAAGCGTCATATCTATGATAATCTGAGATTATAAAGACAAACATTGGCGCCTTTGTTTCACACTAAACTGCGGTTTCCTGCTCATAACAGATAAAACCTCCTTATCACAAAGGACACGTCGACTCATCTGACCTCAGCTTTTTTTTTTTAAACTTCTTGACAAAGAATAAAACTTCCTTTTGCCACTCGTTGCATTACAAACACACACACAGATGAACTTTTAAGTACACGTCAACCTAGCTGCACGCAGAGATCCCGCCCCGCCGAGGAAGACGTGGGCAAACAAAGCCCTTCATCCCTCCCATCCCGAGAGCCGACTGGTCCGAGCTGCTGTTCGTGAACCGGGCCAGCGAGCAGACAAAAGTGAAGCGGGACCGGGCCCGAAAGCCCGAACTGGTCGGTGTAATGAGCCGCTTCAGAGGGGAAATTAATTATGCGGAGGTGCAACAACAGCGAAAGTTGCAGCTCGAAAGTGCGACAAACAATCGAAACTTAACAGATTTACGTTCCTGAGGTTCGTGCACGGTAACAAAAACTGGCCTTTCAAAGGAGAACAAAAAAAACTTTGTTAAAAACTCCGAGTGGCGCCAATGTCCTCGATCATTAAAGACATTAAATGACAGAAAGATGCAGATTTCAGTTAATGAAGGCTGAGACGGCTTTAACTGTGCGACACCCCAAAGGCCAAATCTGAGCCAGGAAACCTTGTTTGTGGCCTTAAAAATGCCATTAAAGCAACAGATGGGTCTCAAAGTGCAGCACTGCCCAACTTCTGCACAGTTCCCGGGACACGGAGCCAACTTAGAGGAGAAATACATCTGCACAGACGTTACAAGACGAGTGAGGTTCGCAGAGGAGCAATCTGAGGGTCACTGCCAGGTCCTGGCTCCGGAGCAGAGTCCCGTTACACTTCGGCGTTAGCTCGACTCATTTCACTGCTACGGGGAGAAAACAGCCCGCCGATCAGTCCCGTCTGTTTTATTAGAGGAAGAGCCGCAGCAGCTCTGCAGCTCGGTCAGTTAGAGTCACGCATGGATGCAAAACCGAGCCCCACGGCGGTGCGCTAGCTAAACAGCGGCAACTTATCGCAAGTGTCAAAGTTTAATGCTAACATCATGCCAGGCTTAACTCGGCTAGCTTGAAGCAGCGGGAGCGGAGACCCCAGCGGGAGGCTTAGCTTCGGCCACAGACTTTTTACAGGCAGGCAGAGACACTTACAGAACTCGACCAGCAGGCTGGGGTGAGCCTGGAGAGCCTCGTCGAAGTTACTCTTCTTCAGCACCAGGACATCTTCTTCCTCGGCGATCTCAGCCCTGCTGGCCACGGCCAGTGTGCAGAAAACCAGAAACTTCAACATCGCCGCCGTCGAGTTTTCTTCCCTAAAAGATGCGAGAGGTTCAGACGCGCCGGAGTGGAGAAGCAGGTGTAAGTTTCAGGTCCTTTTCCCCTTGTTTCAGGTTGGGAGAGTAGCTGGTATTTTGTGTCTACCGCTACTAACGTGGCAGTGCACGCAGAAACCGGAGGGTCAGCTGCAGTGCGCATGCGCCTTTATGAGGCACAAAGCAGTTCGTGTTGAAATGTGACTGGATCGCAGCGGGCTGCACCTGGAAGTGAAAGAAGGGCGCTCACTGCACGCATCAGCCCGCTGCGAGCGCTGCACCGCTGGACGGGAAGCGCGTGGCTGCCCGCACTTTTCAAACAGGACAGTTACTCAACCCTGCGAACTGCGTTTGTTTATCAAAGCGTGTTACAGCGCACGGGCCACGAGTGAAACCGGTAAATACACGGAAACGTCAGAACTTACTGAATGGGTGTTTTTTTTTAGGCTGGGGGGGTGAAATTAATGTCAACTGATGCAAGGAGCAGCGATGGGGAGCAGGCTGCGGAAACCGTGTGTTTGCAAAGGGGGCAGAGCAAAGGCTGGCTGATGACTAACACTCATGTGCCACATGGTTTTAGCATTAACACCTGCCTCACGCTCCGGGCTGAAAACAACACGGAACCAATAAACTGGTTCCAGATTATTTGCAGTGTCTTGAGTCACTGCGGACAGGTAAAGGACCATCTGATGGGATGGTGCTTCAGAAATCAGTGCAGCCTTACCCCGAATACAAGCCAAAGGGCTCAATGAGAGCATCATTCCTGCAACTGAGTCCTTCAGGGAAAGTTATAAACCTTTCCGAGGAAGCTGGAAATCACTGAAAAATGTAGAGAAAATGATTATCTGCAAATTAATGAACATTCTTTAGTTAATTAAAACCAAATCAAAGGAATTTAAAGTGGTAAAATTGAGATTATTTTTTTAAAAAACTGCAAGTCTTCTTCCAGTGAAACGTTTGAAATGTTGTGACAGCGCCATGATTATCAATGTGTTGCATCGCTGCGCTCAGGAACTGAAGGAGAGCACTTCCTCTAGTTTAAACGCCAAATGTTTTCACATTGTTGCTTCACATCAGATTCTGTCTGCTCCACAGTTCAGAGCATCTTCTGCCATGTTTTTTACTTATAACGGCAGGCAGACCAGTTTAGCAGGGGACACCACGGACGGTTGTAACACCTTGAATTTCTCCAAAAGCCAGAATTTTGTGGAATATTTTCTGTTATCTTCTATTGCTTTATTACCAAATATCACACTGTTTACCCTAGCAACCATCCCAACATTTTCTTAGGCTTTGTCTTCTTCTGTCTGCTCTGCACAAGAAGCCACGTCACACCTGAGAAGCAATAACTCAGCACAGTTCTCTGTTTCAGCTCAACACCTGTCTGTGTACTTACAACATGCCAAATATCACACACAGGACAACAGAAACGAGGCGAACAAGCTGGAGACGACGTTTACTTTGCAAACACACTGAAAGTCTGTGTTAAGAGGACAAAACAAACACCACTGAGGACAAAGAGAAAGTTGAAAAGTTCAAGAATTGATACAAACTTAAATTAACATGCTTTTATGTCAGAAAGTGAGCTTCTATCATCCACTTATATGAATAAATGCTGAGCAATTCTGCTCATTGCACTCAGGGCTTTAGGATATTCTGCATGATGCAGGTGTTTGTGCAGCATGTTGAATGAGTGCATCAGTGAGGAAGGCGTTCAGCAGCTCAGTGCTTACGGTTAAAGCTGCTGCAGGGCAGGTTCAACAGGTTTGGTGAAGAATAAGAAGCCGATTCTGCTGGAACCACATTTCAAATAGCTGAAGATTAAGAAAGATAAATATGTGCACACAATTAAACAGGCGTCGTGTGTAATTTTCTAATTACAGGTCACCACTGACTGCAGACTGCCAAAACAAACGCCGAGGACCTTCCTGCAGTGTCCTCAGTTACAGTAGCTACAGGCCTGTGTGTGCATGTGTGTATAAGTATAACTGAATTTGAATCATCCATCCATCCATCCATCCATCCATCCATCCATCCATCCATCCATCCATCCATCCATCCATCCATCCATCCATATCCAACTACAAATATATTGGAATCCCACATCAAGGCTGCAACCTCCAAGAACCTGCAGAGAGTAAGGCAAGTCCAAAACAGTCAGCTGAATGGGAAGAACAAGATCCGGGCGATCAACACCTGCGTCCTGCCAGTTGTCAGATACTCTGCTCGGGTAACAAGCTGGCCGAAGGGAGAGACAGAAGCCACTGACATCAAAACAAAAAAGCTCCTCGCCATGCATGGAGGGTTTTACCCAAAATCCAGCACCCTCAGACTGTACGCTAAGGTGAGTGTCAGAACCACTATCCTAGATGAACAGACAGCACCGAGGCACTAGTCATGGCATGGATAAATACCAGGGGCTCAGAGAAGAGCTGGAGAGGATGTGGAAGATGAGTGACTCTAGTTTTTTGTTACGCAGCTAATATGAGAAAAGAGGTTTTCACTAATATTCAAGCTGGTATTAATTAGAGGCCAAACTGGAATATATAACCCATTTAAACACAGAATAAATGATAGTTATTCTGGCTAGTGAGAACTAGAAACATGTACATGATGCCCTATGTCAGCACCCCCATGTTTGATCAGCAGTCGGGCCACAGCAGGAAGGCCAAAACGATCATATTTTGAAATAAAATAAATCATCTTGTCCACGTAAAATTTTAAATCTTTATTCTAAGTAAATAAAGCTGCGTGTTGTGAGGTCAGTGACACTGTTGTAAAAGCAGAGGGTGAAGAAGCACAGCAGTGCTGCAGCCATTTGCTCACAGTAAATCCAGCCGGCTGCTTCACTCCAGAACCTTCCAACCCTGCAGGTCCTCCAGGGTGGAAGCAGTCAACACAAGCTGGCACAACCCGACTGACTTTAGTCTACATATGACTCGAGCTCCAGTCAGATCCTACAAGAGCCATAACGAACCTGGTCTGGTTCTGTATTAACCTGAATTGAATTGGTTGCGTTTCCTGGCATTCCTGGTATTAGTATTCATCCATGGCTGCCTTCACTTCTCCACGCGTCTCTGAGTGTGACGCAGTTATGAAGTGGCTGCCACAATCTGTGGCTTAAGTTAAGGCTTCTAATATGTTTACCAACAGTTTTTGTGTGTGAGGAAACGACTGTGGGACAGAGTGGGCTGTAAAGCAGTGACTCTGGTTTAACAAATCCTGAATACATGAAGCCTGAATTTTGTTTCCTGCAACAGCAAAGAGACGAGAAGCTTCCTCTAAACTCAGCTCACGCATGTCAGGAACCTGAGCTGGCTGGCTCGGTCACTTTGTCACATTTACACTTGGTTTGGCCACAGCCTGCAACCCGTCCCATCAGAGGCACCAAAATATCTCCATGCCTAATTAGGATGAACTGCATCACAACTTTACAATGCGGTGGATGCAATGAATTCATAGCTGTTCTGTCAATAACAGCATTGGATGAAGTCTTTCTTTTCACTTTGGAAACTTAGTGCCTGTTGATATTTCTGCTGCACTTAAATCTGCAGCCGTGAAAAAGAAAAGTGCCCCCATCAGTTCTGAGGTTTCACCTCTCACGACATAACAAAAACCATCTGGTTCTTGCCAGGTCTTCAGATTAGCTCAATAACACCCCAGAGAAACACCAGCCCAACACATTACACCATTTCATTATTAATTTAACAAAACCAAATGTAGAAGCAGTGCACGAAGACCTGAAGAATACAATAATGCTGCAGATCATTGAGGTTTCTGAGGGTTCATGCATGCATCACTTAATGTCCCACTGCAGCACTTCGGCTGAGTTGTGGCTTTGACTCTCGGCCTTTCCATTCGTTTCCTTTTCAGTCGTTCTTTTGCAGGTTTGCTGCTGTGTTTGGGATAATTGTCCTGTTGCATGACCCAGCTCAGACCGCGCTTTAGCTGTTGGACGTCACACTTGACTTTAGAATACTTTGGTGCACAGAGGAGTTCATGGTTGATTCAGTGGCTGCAAAACAAGCTGAAATCATTACCCATCCACCGCCGTGCTGACAGATGGTACATGAACGCTCCTCACCACCAAACTACCAAAAACATCTGCTCTTATGGAGGTTTTATTATGTCCTGATACTTTAAACCAGGGGTGTCAAACTCATTTTGCACTGTGGGCCACGTTTTTATACGACAGTCATCTGTCAGCACCACTGTTTGAGCTTAAATTGTAAGAAATGAGTAAAACTACAGAAAAAGCCTTATGTTTGACACCTCTGCTGTAAACCATTAGAACTTATAGAGGGTATGCCTTCTTTCTCACGACTGTAACTGTAGTTTGTGCCTCATGTGCAGCCACCTTTCAGTCAGTGGAACATGGAGAGGCTACGAGTTAATTTTATCAAGGTCAGGTCTTAAAGGTAAACACTGCCCTCACTGACTGTTAATGCGCTAAACTGACTTTTAATAATCATGTTTGACGCTCATGTAATCAGGCCAGACAACCCTGAACAGTTACTGTGTGTGATAACGGGAGATGGCATTCTTTGAAGGTTAGAACTGTGACCTCCACATCAGAGATGTCCACGAAATGGAGCAAATGTTAGCAGCGTTTGGTTTGAATCTTCTGTATACATTGCAAAGTATATTAAGTTTGGTCCCCATTATGCTAAAATGGCTTTGTAGCTCATAAATCCTGCACCGTGGACCTAAACACGATCCAAACACAAGACCCTGAAGTGCTTCTGTCTTCTCTGGGCCAAATCTCTGCTTGTATCAGCAAGACGACGTCAAACATTCAGAGCATAAAGGAGTTCAAAGGATAACTCGGCCTGCCTGCAGTCCTGCATACCCAGCATGCACTGCAGCTCACAGCATCAGAGCAGGGCATTTATTTATTGTTTGAGTGCTTCTCATTGAAAGACTTTAAATGGAGAAAATTCTGCAGAGAAGATTTAATCACTGAACCGGAAAGACGTAAAGAGGCGACAGGAAAGGGTGATTGTTCATACGAATGACTGTAGCTGGAAGTTCGGTAATAATCATAATCAATTCCGAGCAGCAGGACAGAATGAATGAAAGACGAGGAGGCTCGGATGGAAGTTCACCGTGCTTCAGCTCACGGTTCGGCCACTTAGCCGAAGTCAGGTCATTAAAGGTTAATGGTGTTTTAATGAGGAGGTTTGCAGAGGCCGAGGGAGAGGAAAGTTCATCTTTACATCCACCCATCATCCACCCATCCATCCATCCACTCATCCATCCATCCATCCATCCACCCATCCATCCACTCATCCGTCCATCCAACCATCCACTCATCCGTCCATCCATCCATCCACCCATCCATCCACTCATCCGTCCATCCAACCATCCACTCATCCGTCCATCCACTCATCCACCCATCCGTCCATCCACTCATCCATCCATCCCTTCATCTTTCCTGGAGTCGTCAACTAAAATAAAATAAATAAAGGAAAGTCCAAGTGCAGTTACCATGACAACAGTATCTGTGCAGGCACCCAGAGCCACTGAGGTTACTGGAGGAGGACATTCGATTACAGAGAGCTCTGATTATGCCGTGAGTTTATAATCAGAGGGGTGGATGCTGATGTCATGGCAGAATCACTGATGTGTTCCATCCCTGACGGACACGCTGTGAGTTTAAATGTACCTGAGACGGTAAACAACGATGAGTCAGAACATTAAAGCCACTGACAGAATATGTGAATAACAGACTGTTTTTATTAATCAGCGCTCTGTGGGGTTTCTTCGCCCTGAAGAGTCTGCTGGCAGGGAAAAACAGGTCTGCTGTTGAGCAGGTGGTCGTCATGTTGAAGCTGACTGGTTTCAGATGATCTTCCACAAACACAGAAAGAATCAGTTCCATCATATTTAATAAGAAATCGTTTCAGACACTGTGTCAGGCTGGAAACCTGCACAGGCTGAACCCTACCTCTGTGACAGCTGCGACAGGCTCCATGTTTAAATGCAGCATCTGCTCTTCTTGGGGCAAAAAGCTGGTTATACTGAGAGAAAAAGTGGGACCTCCGTGGATCAGACTAGTTTATCCAGCACATCCCACAGATGCTTGATTGGACTGAGATCTGGGAAACACCTCAGACTTGTTGCTGTGCTCCTCAAACTGCTGTTGCTTTGTGACAGGGAGCCTTAAACTGCTGGAAGAGGCCACAAGAAAGAGAGTACCTGCTCTGCAACAGCGCTTAGGTAGGCGTCAAAGGACACATGGAATAAGAATAAAAATGGATCAGAATAACTTTATTGATCCCAGAGGGAAATTCATGTGTCTGACAGCCCGTCCGCTGTTTGTATGAGAACTTTACAGCAAAGGGAGGAGTCTTCCAGTACTCGTGTATTTTTGTCTCCTGAAATTAGGAAGAATGCCTCTGGATGTTTAGCTTGTATCCTAGCAACAGCTTCAGTCTTCACCAATACCTCCAGCTCGTTGCTTTGGATGGGAGGAGGTGCTTTTGGTGGTGCACGGGGGTCAGCATGGGCACCCTGACGGCTCTGCAGCTGTGCAGCTCCATACACATCAAACTGTGATGTCCTTTCTGCCCACGTGCATCACTTCTGATGGATACTGACCACTGCAGACCCCCACAGGAGGATGTTTTGGAGAGTATTCTAAGCCCAATATTCTAACCATCACAATTTAAGCTCGTGCAAATCCTCACGCTCGCCCATGAATCCTGCTTCTAACATCAACTTTGAGAACAAACTGTCCTGATGTAAAAGCAGAACTAGATGAGCGAACACCTGAGAGCCTAAACGGGCCGTGATGTTCTATGTGAATTCACATGTAGTTTGTTTTCCAGGACAAACGTTCTGAAAAAGATAACGACTGTACAATACATATGCAGAGTCATGTGAGCCACAAACCACGATGTGCACACACTGGTCCTGTATCTGCAGGCCACTTCTACTTCTGCTCACTGACCTTACAGAAAGAGGAGACATTACAATGTTGGCTTCCTCTTTTAGCTCCACATCATCCTTCTGCTGCTTTGCCACGACGCTTGGTTACGAAACCTTTCCCCCATCAGCTTTTAACTTTTTAATAATTACTATAGATCCTGTTATACAAATGTGTATTTTCGGATATGGATCTGAGAGAGAATCTGGTATATGAATGTATCTTCAGTAATTTGGGATCTTAGATTGCAAATGCTCTTCATATTAAGCTGAATTTTCTGCTACATGAGAATGAGCTGAAACTAAATATGAAAACATAACCCCTCCCATAGCAGTCACGCTTCTGGTTTAAACTATAATTCGCTGCCACAAGGTGGAACCAAGCATCAACAAACTGAAGAAAGGAAACTTCTTTCTGCACACTACCGGTGCAATGGCGCCCTCTAGTGGCAGATACTTAGATAGAAGTAGAGCAAAAGGAGTGCGTTCATTCCTCCAGCAGAGGAGAATCAACGCTAATCGGCGTTGACCTGCACATGTTGGCCTGTGACCTTTGATTTGGCTTCTCCAAAAGGATAGAAAGGTGGAGGGTCCGAGCCCATAACTGTATGAAAGATCGACTGCACATTTATTCAAGATATTACATCTGTCATTATCATTATTTTAAACATTATAGTTACCTTCTCTTCCGGTGATGTGGTGACATCATCAAAGGTAAAATGTATCCACCACGTTCAAACAGGAACAGATACACGAAATAATTGGCCGACATTTTTTAAACAGTGACTGAACTGTAATAATACAAACAGGCCAAACATGTGTGTGTGTGTGTGTGTGTGTGTGTGTGTGTGTCATCTTTGTGCTGCACAGTCTGTAGACGACAGAGTGGTGTGTGTATATAGAAATAAATATCCTCAAAGTCATTAAAGTCACATTTAAATAGATTTTTTCATGTAATGATTAAAAATGTAAAAGGATGTACATATTAGTTATTAGTTACATTGCATGAATGAATATTATTAAACCTTTAATAACTAAAACTAATACGTAAAAACTTTGTGGTTTGTGACTTAAATCTTTTAACTCTCACAGTAGTCTCTTTGTTCTTTATGTATAAATATGAGATATTTGTGAGTGGGCGGGGTCATGTCATACTCATCATAGCTGTGCTGTGATGTCATCAAGGACAAGCAAGGAAGTGTGAAATGTCTTTATTAGGAAAAATATTTACAGTCATTCAGCAGGTGACTGAGAGAACTGATGCAGTAAATCTTAGCAGAGATGGATTTAAACACACACACACAAACACACACACACACACACACACACACACACACACACAGCTGTAATCGTGTCAGTCCACCGGCTCAGGCAGGTCCTGGTAGCTGCTGACCTGTGGATGGTACTGACTCATCTCCAGTTGTTCGTGGTTGAGCTCAGCGTATTCCACACAACCCTGCAGACACACACAAGCACAGACATTAAACACAACACGGAGCAGCTAACGTCGCCTCAAAGGCTCCCAGAACTGTTCATGGCTGCTGGTAACATATGTGTTTTCATCCTGAACCCCCTGAAACAAACACGAGATGCCAAAAGCACCTAAACATCAGCTTCCTGATCCCACCAGGATCTGCTATCCCGAGGATACAACAATGAAAAATTAGCCACTTTTAGGCAGTGATGTCACATCCTCAGTTTATTCTTCCAAATTCCTGAGTCGAGCAGCGGTGAGCTCCATGTAAGGGCAAACAGGGCAGCCACCACGGAGCGTGTTCAGGGCTCAGTGCGAGACAGTGTGCTGGCTGAGATGGGCCTGGAGGTGATTTGACTGGACTGCAGTGGCTGATCTGACTGTCTGATAGGGAAGGAAGCCCCGGCCCAAATGCTTTTGTTCTTGTCTGGAAACTCTGACAGCCGTTTCCCTCCCTCTGCAGTATCAGCCTGCAGAGGGTCACTGTGACAGGCAGGACGATTACATGAGTTACTATATGAAACCAGGCTCACTATTTACCCGCTGCCCAAGTAAACCTGGCAGGAAAAGAAGTATGCTCAGTGAAAGACAATGAAGATGAACTTGAACTGCTTCTATCGCGTGCAGAGATGAGTGCAGAGGGGTCACCGTCTCAGTGAAGCCTCTGTGTTTGGAGCCTGAACGTTTTCTTTTTGATGTTACACACTGCACACATCAGGGTCATCATAAAAAAATGGAAAGCAGCCAATCATGTGCATCCACCTCATATCTGGAATGAGGCACCTGTGCATGTTGCCACGTGGCTCCAGGCCAATCATTGTCTCTGGTAGTTTGTCCAATAGCGACCCGGGTGGCATCATTTTAGTCCATCAGCTGGAAAAGTGCAGCTTAAGTGTGCTGTAATGTAACTATGTAACAAATCTGTTTGTGAATGTGCTTCAGGGCGACCGCGGCGAGGCCACGAGCTGAAGCGCCTCAGCAAAAGGAAACATTTGTTACTACGTGCTGGAGGAATTGTAGCCTCCAGGCTTCATCACCTTCTCTGCACCTTGGCAGTAGAGCACTGGGTCACTTTGTTTCTATATTACCGAGCACAGAGAGGAGAATGTAGGTAAGAACACGATGGATGCCTGAGACTGAAGTTATCAAATCAGACGGACGACCATCTGAGTGTGACTGTGCAGATCGTTACTCACGTAGTCGCGGTGGTCAGCAGCACCTGCAGGAGAAAGCATCGCTGTTAAATGCGCGTTGGCTGGGTGTGTGACCTCACACTCACTCGTTAGTCACTTGGCAGCTGTGCTGACGTGGCCGACCCTGCTGACTCATTTACGCTTCCCTGCAGAGGCCTTTGTTTCAAGTTTGTCTCCATGATCTGAATCAATATGTTCAATATTCTCTTTCTCTGTCTCTTAAAGACGCTTCTCTCAACAACCTTGTTTATCAGGGCTGAACAGGAAGCTTTAGGAGTCTGATGGACTGCACGATAGAGACACGCAGCGTCTGGTTGCTGCTCTAATAACAGGAAGTTCCTGCTGGCAGCCAGAGGATGGTCACGGTTGTGTAGCTGTTGGGTTTAGCTGTCCTCCACTCAGTGTTACAAGTTTTTACATCCTAAGATGACAGGTTACATTTGTGTTTCGAATATCGTCAGACTGCAGTTTTTAAAGCTGCACTGTGTCATCATTTGTCCCTCGAAGGCAGAAAAAATCAGACAAGAAGCTGATATGATTATAACACACGCTTAAACTTGCTTAATGTTTTTATTCTGATGGCACCTTTTTGTTCTTTAACAAACAAATGTGTTTCTGCTGTCGTTAGAGGTACAAAGATGAACTCATGACTCTGCATAGTGAACAGAAATCAACCCGAGAAATGTAAAATAAATAATCATAAAAATGGTTTTGGAGACAAAACTTCACAAATGTCACATTTGAAATAAAATCAGTGAGAAGTGGAATAAAACAACGAGCTTATGAAAGCTTTAAAGCTCAAACTCACCATGTGGAGCGTTTTGGAGCTCACTGTAAACCGTGTCGGTGCCTTTTCTCAGCGGACCTGTTAAAGTGAAAAGCACATTAGTCTGCTTGAACATGAAAAGATGAACTTCTGCAGATCCCGTCCGTGTGATCCATCACGAACAGGAACCTAAAAACGGGCAGATTGTGTCACAGTCCGATGGGACCTCGAGCACAAGACCGTGAAAAGAAGAAGAACCAGAAACTGCTGCTGTTTCGTTCAGCCCTTCCTGTTTATAAGGTCTGTGATGAGCGTGGAAATCCCAGCAGTTAGCCCTGCATTTACTGCAACCTGGAGATGTATTAATTATGGGTAATTAGACCCCTCCCAGCGAGCATCAGTGGTCTTATCAACCACAGAGGAATGTGGGTGAAGTCGAGGCTTAGGAGAGCGCGCAGAATAAAAATGACTGCATTTTTGTGTAAAACAGTATATTATTATATATTCACCTTTTTCTTTATTATTGACACACCCCCCCCCCCCACCCCTTCCTATTTTTCCTACCACCCCTTCCCCTCCTCCCCCCCCTGTTTTTTGCTTGTC
>VOQJ01020815.1:18200-28320 GCA_015052665.1 Apistogramma diplotaenia | reverse complement strand
ATTTTTGTTTAAAACCGTATATTTTTATATATTCACCTTTTTTTTTTTTATTGACCCCCCCCCCCCCCCCCACACTTCCTAATATTCCTCACAGCCCTGTCCTGTCTGCGCCAGCTGGTTTCTGTATGTATCGTAACAGTATGTGCTGCTTGCCGTTCACCTCGGCCAGGGTCCGCCGCCCGGGCGTGCACCACCTCTGTGTACTCCACGTCAGGCTCGTTGGACACCTCGCTGGACACCTTGCTGATCTCATCATCGCTTCCTGCACAATAACATTCTTTTTAAGAAGCCGAGCAGGATCATGATCATCACCTGTCAGTGCAGTGTGCTAAACCACCGCCCAAACGGATACATTTCGGGGGTGGTTACAATTATTCCCGGCTACACCTGAGAAGATCTACATTGTATCCACTCATATTAGATACAAATTTTCAGAATATTATTTTGTATTTAGAGAATCACCTGCTTCAGGCTCCCGCTTGCTCCACACACTGACCTCAGCTCTGTCCACCCTCACTGTGAAACACACACACACACACACACACACACACACACACACACACACACACACACACACACAAAGTGTTGCTACAGTAACGTCACTGAACAAGTGTGTGAAGTTTGATGGACCAAGTGTGAACTGTGTGCATCTGTGGTGTGAAAGTGAACATCCTAGGTCACATCGTTCTATCGCTGTTCAAAAAACTTGACCTCTGACCTTTAGCGTGAACTCAAGCTCCCTGAGATTGGAACTTTTTAGCAGATGCATCCGTGCTGTGAATCTGAGCATCCTAAGCCACAGACAACAGCTCGACTTTAACTTCCAAACAACGTAAGAACAAAGAAACACACCTCAACAGGTAACGAGCAGGAGAATCTTACACCATCCTCAGGTGTGACTGAGCATGTTTAGACGACGTGTTTGTGCAGTTCATGAGGAAAAGCTGGGAGATGCACTCTGCTTTTTCACGCCCTGTTGGCTGAGGGCCTGGCAGCGTTATCAGTCTTCCCATCTTCCCCCAAATGCTGAACGACTTCTTTCATGTTGTCACATGATCAGAAGAGACGCTGAGATAAACTGTGGCGGCACACTCCCTCCGCTCGGCCCACCCGGGAAACTTCAACAGCAACAACAGCAGCAGCAGATTTCAGATCCTCGTCTGGAACGCTCGCTGCACAATGGGCTGTTAATTCAGTAGCGGCTGAACGGCAAAAACAACTTCCCAGTTGGTAATTTCATCTCAGCCACGGCTAAACCGAGGCTTACGTGATTCATTTCCTCCACCTGCTGCATCCATTCTCTCTCGCCTGGCCCGAAACAAAACAAGCTGCAGCCGTCCTCGACGACATCGTCTTTATCAGCAGCGACCCCCGTGTGCGCGCTTCGTGCCAACATAGGAAGTCTCTCGCAGACGCCATTGTTTCAGTTTTTCAAGGAAGTCTCTGTTGCACATTCTTTCTTACAAAATGAATAGACTTCGTCTTTTGACTTTTTCGCCTCAGGCTAAGGATAACCAAACACCACATGTGTAATAATAATAATTATTCTTGGACATTTTTGCAGCAGTTTATCTGGAGGCGAGCAAAAGAAGCAGAAGTAAAATGAATAAAGGGTACCGACACAGCGCTAAATTAAACCAGTATCTTTATTCTACAAGTCTCTCTTCCAATCAGACACGAGATCAACCAGAAATATATACACACGTTTCCTGTGAGCGTAATGAGGTGTATTTACAAATCAGCCCATTTAAAAAATGCACGTGAAACAAGTAGAGCAATAAAACAAAGTCATGCAATCGCACAGACACAGTAATGCTAGAACAGGCCAGTGAGATGGCAGGAGGAAGGGAGAGGGAGCAGTGAGTCCTGCTGTTTATCCTGCTGATAATGTCTGCAAATAATTTCCTACAAACATCAGTCGCTGCAGGATTACTGTCTCGTATTCGTCCCTCAAAGTCTCTCTGCGAGCTTCCTTTTCCTTCAAAGTAAACACCGCATCAGTGTCCCTCCACCCACTGCTGAGGCGTCTCTACACTGTGGCCGCGACACTGTAGCTGCTCCTGTTGCTGATGTCAGCAGGTACCGACGCCACGCTACCTCGCGTCCCATTGGTCACTCTCCCCTCCTTGCCATCATAGAAAGACACTGCGTCTGGAAGGAGATGACAACGGGCGCTCTGAGCAGTTTGCAACAAGTGTGACAATCAGCGGCCTGTGCTGTGATTTTACTACCGCACAGTTCCTGCTTTTCCACTTTTCCTGCCTCGGCTTGGACACAAACACACAAACTGAGCAAAAAGAGAAAAACAAGCCCACAATGAAACAAAGACAACATGCAGAGACAGTGCCACCAACAAGGGGAGTCATGCCTCCTACAGGAGCCACGCATGCGTGTTAGAACATGGATCGTTGGCGGTGGGGCACAGGGTGGGTCACATGCTGCAGGTTATGATGGTGGAGATCGGGGGGGGTGATTACTGGATGGAAACATGATGACTAACGAGGCCAGTTAGTGACACACAGGAGAAAAGTAAAACCGATCTACCTGTGGCTGCGTTATAAACCTCTGTGTCGTGGGTTAGATTCACTGTTAAAGGGTCATCTGATTTAGGGCTCGAAGGCTTTCTGAGAAATGGCGAAAAAGAAGTTAGCTCAGGCGGCAGTGAAGGCAAAAAGAAATCAGACAAGTTCCACAAATAACTGAAGCAAACAAAGCAACTATAGAGGCGGTTTTGCATGTTGTAGTTTAGTCTCCTTTCCTGAACGTGGTTACAGAACTGCTACGGTTTTTTGCTACGTCATCTCTTCATTTCCCTTAAGCTCATCTCTGCATCTCTGTGCATGGAAACAACAAAACACCGCAACCAAGTGGTCGGCACAGCATACAGGAACACCTGTGCTGAGAATGGCCTGAGGGATACACCGCCCAAGGTTGGTCGAGATACAGACAAACTGGTGATGGTTAACCAACCGGACATGAGGCTACTCATGGCTACTCTACTGCAGCAGTAGATGTAGCAACACTAAGCATCAGTAATATCAGGAAAGTGGAACACAAGCCTGAGACTGAGACATACCAGGGGCTGAGAGAAGCACTAGAGAGGATATGGAAGGTAACAGTGGTCCCCTGTGGGACCTCGAGGGCAGTGACCCCATAAAGGGGAAAGCAGCTCCAGCAGATTCCAGGAATGACATCAGAGATCTGTACAGAAGAGCGCATTCCTGGGAACAGCTGCCCTTGAGCCACCTCCTGGTAGGACATACCCGGAACACCTCACCCAAGAGGCACCCAGGAGGCATCCTGATCAGATTCCTGAACCACCTCAACTGGCTCCTTTCGATGTGGAGGAGCAGCGGCTCTACTTTAAACTCCTCCCGAATGGCTGCACTCCTCACAATATCTGTAAGGGAGAGGCCAGCCAGTCGTGAACAAGACCCAGAGATACTTGAACTCCTCCACCTGGGGCAGCAACTCGTCCCTGAGCCAGGCACTCCATCCTTTTCTATTATTATTTTTTTTATTAAATATTATTTACAGGAACAAGTTTATGAGAAAACAAAACTTTAATTATGGTGAAACATTGTAACTATTTGTCTAACATGCAAAACGACCAGTATAGCTGTTTGGAGACCAAACACCAACACAGGACCTGAGCCACGAGCTAATAAACGTGGATATGCTGCCACTAACATCTAAATATCTGTCACATTCAGAGGAAGCAAGTATTCATGTCAACTCACACCGACAGTTCAGCGGCTGCTTCTCTTTTATCTACAATCAGAGAGCACAAGTGAGAGGAGCAGAGGGAGGAAGGCGGAGGAAGGTCGACTGTCATTCATAGACAACACAGGCCTGAGTTGCTGGAGGATTGTAAGTCTCTCTACCTCTCTTCGATTTGATATACAGCACACTCGCCGTCAGGATCAGCGCTGATGCCAGCAGCAGAAAGGCCCCCCCAATCAGCGCTTTCTTCCACAGTGCCATGAGTACTGTAGAGACACAGATGGGAGGAAAGGTCAGTGACAACAAAGGGACAACATAAAGAGCAGCAGACTAAAACAAAGAAGCTGCTGGTTTTAGGGAAACCTTCCACGCTTTTGCCGCCTTTCTGTCCTACTGGCCACTTGTGGTATTGCAATGTGGAACATTTCCCCCAGGGCTTACTACTACCAATTTAAAGCCGCCCACGAGAGTCTCAGTCTCACCTTGTACGTCGATTTCCTCACTTACGATGTTGCTGGCGCTGTTGGAAGCCTCGCAGCGGTACTTGTCGCTGACATTTTTGTACAGCGCAGAGATGCAATAGCTCGCGTATGTCTCTTTGGTGGTGCTGGTATTCAGAGGTGCCTTACTGCCAGCGCGGTACAACTTAAAGGTGACTGGTCCTGTCCCTTTAACGCTACATATGATTCTGACATCTTCTCCCTCAGAGATTACTGGTGGGCTGGGGATGACGGTCAGCGTCATCTGGCTCAGAGGAACTGGGAGAGGAAAACATGGAAGCAAAGAGGCGAGATTAGCCCACATTACTTTGGCTTTGAAACAAGAACTTAACCAAACTCCGAGATTAGCCATTCCCGTGAAGGACGACTCTGACGTTCTCCTGATCAACACCTAGCTGAGATGATGCTGAACATCACAGAAAATGCACATCTCTGCTGCTGTTTAGCCTAGCTTAGCATAATGAAAGAGCTTGCTTGGCTAGCACATTAAAGTATTATAAGTGGTTGTGTTTGGGGTAGTTTTTGTACAGATTAAACAGGAAATACTTAGATTCTTGTGATAAATTCTGTGTTTAAGAGTCTTTCAAATGTATTTAAGGGTGTGACGAGAATGTGGAGAAACGACTGCTATGATGTTACGTCCAAACTATGTACTGTACTGAAGTGCTACCCGCGGAAGCTGAATAAGGGTCAGGCTGTTCTTTTACGTTATACCACTTAATGCCAAAAGGTGGTGCAGTGAGTGATTCTAAACATCATTTACCCAGATGGGTTATTAAGAATATTTTCTTATTTACAACGGCAGCCTGGCAAATAGAGGTTGAATTTCAAAACCAGCCCAAAAACATCCCAATGCACTCACGTTTAAAACACTGTGGTCAAAGTTAATTTTGCAGAGGGCAATGACAGAAAAGTCCCCTTCACGATGCTAGCATGCTACAATTGAACAGAGGTTAGCCAGCTAAGCTAAACTTAATTTGAGCTAATTTTACATATTTACCTGTGGCATTCACCGTGAGGTTTCGACTGCGCCAGGTTCTGTTAGAGTGCCGATTATTCTTCGCCTCACACCAGTACTTGGCTGTTCTATGAGGCTCACTGATGGCATCACTGAAGACGGCTTGTTGGTTTTGCCTCTCGATGATTTTTGTGCCCAGCTTGGAGTTGTTCTTGAACAGAGTGTAGTTTATGGGCAGGCTGCCGCTTGACTGACAGTAGATATGGAAGGACCTGTTCAGGATCACGTTGTCCTCGACTGAAATCTTTGGAGTCGAGACGTGAACTAAAGAGGAAAAATGGGAAAAACAAAAGTCACCGATTGAGGGTGAACACAGTTTTTGAACTTGACTCAAAATCGAATGAAAACATGTCGACAGTCCAGCTGGCAGGGGCCACTTTAGTGGCGTTTGCATGGATTTCCTGCTGGTACTCTTGCTCCCTCCGGCAGTCCAAAGACATACATGTTATGTTATTTGATTTTTACTTTTCCATAGGTGTGAATGTGAATTTAACCACATTAATGCAATAACTGAAATTACATT
Organism: Apistogramma diplotaenia; assembly: GCA_015052665.1. Lineage (NCBI taxonomy): Eukaryota > Metazoa > Chordata > Actinopteri > Cichliformes > Cichlidae > Apistogramma > Apistogramma diplotaenia. Next base: position 22,556 of record VOQJ01020815.1, on the reverse strand, counting down.
TCCATTTTAAGTAATAAAATGAGGGGGTGGGGTGGGTTTTTTTGAAAACATATTTCAGAGAGAGTAGAAAGGAAAGCATGCAGAAAGCTGGGGGTCGGGGGTCAGAGTAATGCAGGTACTGATCTGGGTGGACTCAAACCCCAGACTTTAACACCTTTCTGCTGTTTTTGTGCTGAGCTTCTGTGGCACCCACCATTGATTTTAGCATAAAAGCAGCAACTTTTAATGAGATGGGTCTGCTTTTAATTTCAGTTATTAGTAGAATTTTTGAGTGTGTTGGAAAGACCTTGAGAATTCTGAAAAGCATCTGCGTAACTCTGTAACAGAAGCTAATAGCTGGGCTATGGTCCAACTATGCTATCATGACTTGTATAGTAGTTTTCTAGTCTGGTGGAGCACTCAGACCACATTTACTAATTCATCCAAATCTTATTACTACTGCATAGAAGGACTGATTAGTAGATAACCTTCTATACCTCCTGAGTCACTTGACCTATCGGTGCATTCACACAGGAAGTGATTTATTGGCACATTTAGGCAATGAGGTTCATGATTTAAAGGGCTAAAGTTCACCACTGTATACTGTAAACCTGCCTCCAAAGTAGCACGGAGAAAGCTTACCTTTAGGCCGAATCTCCAGCACCTTGCTATGTTTCTTGATGCCTTTGGCTTCAGCTGAACAGGTGTAGTTAAAATCATTCTGTAGGCCCTTCACGTGAAATACTCCAGGTTCACCAGAGCTCGGTGGGATGTGAGATGGATACAGAGAGTAAATCAAGTCCTCCCTGTTGATTCTTTCACGGGCAAAACGTTCACTTTGGCAGGTTAGCGTTATTAAATCACCTTGAAAGACTTCAGTGGGAAACATGGTGAGAGTGGGCACTGAGAAGAGCTCTGTGGATAGGTTTACAAAACACCAAGTGTTAAAATTAACAATATGAAAAACATTTAAAGCTGCAGACTTGATTTGATCTCAAAGGACTGATGAGAGCCTTTGTAAGAACTGCGCAGTGAGCAACTTCCTGTTTATGATAGAAACGTCTCTGCCTGTGAGTTAGTCCGGCTACATGAGGCACTATGGCAGGGATGCTCAAATCCAGTCCTCAAGGGCCGGTGTCCTGCAGCTTTTGGATGCAACTCGGCTGCAACACACTGGAATCAAATGGCTGAATCACCTCCTCAGTATACAGTGAAGATCTCCACAGGCCTGCTAATGACTTAATTGTTTGACTCAGGTGTGTTGAAGCATGGTTGCATCCAAAAGCTGCAGGACACCGGCCCTCGAGGCCTGGATTTGAGTACCCCTGCACTGCAGGATGAGGTACAGAGGAACCCCGAGTGTTTATTAATGGCATAGCTCTGTGCCTGTGTGTTACACTGATACAGGCTTTCTAGCGACTGTTAACTTAGGACTTTTAATCCAAACGTAGTAACGTCTGGCTCCAGAAAGCCAACACAAATGTTGAGGATTCAAAATGTGGAGTTCACAAACCAAATGGTCCTACGATCATCCAACAGGTTTCTGCATACAGAGGTCATCTGCCTCGTGTCCACTCACCAGACACTGAAATCGTCCTGTTGATGTATTTCTCCACGTTTTTCACTTCCACCCTGCAGTCAAACGTAAGCCCTTCAGGGGCGTCTGCTACCACAACCAAGCTGTGGCTTATTGTAGCTTTTCCGGTGCTATGCAGCTTAGTGCCCTGGCTCAGGGAGAGCGTGTAATTTTGAGAGCTGGACTGAAAGGTTTGGGCACCACACGAGATGTTGAGGCGGTCCCCTTCATAGATTCCGGACTCGGGGAAAATCTTCAAAGCTGGTGTAATGGGAAGCTCTGTGGAGCCAAAATAAATGAAGTACTGAGGTGGGACCAGAACTCTGAAAAAGCCTAATTTATGAATTTCAAAATGCTACTTGCCTTTTACTGAAACAGTGCTGATGGAGCTGTTCGCAGAGGAGACAAACTCATCTGTTGTGTGGACTTTGTAGGTACAGTGAACTCTGTGGTTGCCAGTGCCTCTGAGGCTGATGATGGCCGTTGCCTTGTTGGAGTTCGCCGACACCCTGCCGACCTGTTTGTTGTTTTGAAAGAAGAGGAAGCTAAAGGAACCCTCCTCACCTGGAGCTGTACAGTTGGCTGTTAGCTCCTCCCCTTCATTAATGGCAGCCGTGTTAAGATGGAGAACTGGATCTGCGAGTCCTGGAGACACAACATTTAGGAACAACGTTGGAGATTTAATCCAAACAAGCAGACAGAACTGAGACAGTGACATCTCCTGTCAGACGTCATCTCATAGTTGCTGTTGCAGCCAAACACATCTTCACTGCCAAGTTTCGACCAAGCTTGTTTGGTCCTTGTCCTCCTGGTCATGGCAGATGGCCCCCCACCCCCCAAACTATACTTATAATATGTAGTTATTCAGAAACTGATGCACCCTGGACAGGTCGTCTGCCCATCACAGATTAATGAGGGAAATGTGAAGAAACACTGGAAGAACTATGACAAGAACCGAGGTGACAAGACAAAGCAAGAGGAGTTTGTTGCAGTGATGCCAGAACTTTCCAAGAGCACCTGGCTGCATGCAAGAGGGTGCCACCATACCTCAACTCTATTCTGAAACTCCACAGGAAGTTGTTGTTCTATACTGGAAGTCACATGACCTTTATGGCGGAAGTGGGTCTTCGTGTGCTTATTCCAGTTAGTTTATTTACATTTTCAGGTCTTTTAAACACGCTTTATGTTCGTTTCTCAGGGGTAAGGGTCGGGGTAAAATTTAGCTCAGGAACTGACTCGAGCAATTTCCTAGTGATTAAATCACGAAGAAGACCAACTTCCTGTGGAGCTCTGGAATAGAGTTGAGGTATGGCGGCGGCCTCTTGCCTGCAGCCAGGTCTCTCTCGAACTTTCCACCTTTGGTTAATTTATAATTAGGACAATGACTAACATTATTGGATGTCCTTGCTAAAGGCACTGCACAGTAAAGAAAAGCAAGTTGCATAAAAACTAAAATCTCTGAGATTTCAGCCACTTTGCCAGTGAAGTCCATTACTATTTTATACATTTTTAAAGCAAACCCACCTTTTACTTTGAGTATTTGCTGCTCGCTCAACTTCTGGTCGCCTTGGATGCTTATCTGGCACTTATAGATGCCACTGTTGAAGACTCTGGCGTTGTACAGCTGGTAGAGAAAATCCTCGGAGGGTCTGGTGGTCTTGGTGTACACTATGTTGTCATCCTTGAATAGCTTGTACTCACCATTCAGCAACTGCCCAGAACGTGTGCTCACTGTGGCCGAGCATCTCAGAGTCACATTGGTCCCTGAACTAACGTCATTTGTGGGCTCAATGCTCAGGGTGATGGCTTGGATTTTGAATTCTGGGGAATGAGATTTACCAAAATCAATCAGAGCTCATTTATCTAAACATATTCAGCCTAAAGTACAACATTTCAAATCCTTTTTATTTCTTTGAGAGTTCAGCCAAATGATAGGAATGCAGTTAATAAACAGTAATATTGATCAGATACAATGAACAGTAAAAGGTCCTTAAGTGAGCTTTCTTAATATTTTGAAAATGGATATTCTGACAATATTAACTCAGGATTGAGACTTAGAAGACGGATGAATCACGTATTCTACTGCATTTAACAACTGCAAGAGCATTTTAGGTGAAAAAACACAGAAGCTTCTGAAGTGTGAATATTTGGTAGTTTTTTGTGATAAGTTAAACACTGATGATTATTTTGTGTTATCAGGCATTCATAAGACTTATGAAATTTTCATGGGTTAGTGTAATGTCACATCTTGGGTTCTAATTTAACAGAAAATTTCAGATAGGACTTTGACAGTCAAGAAACATTTGTAGTATATTTATTTAGCGTGTGATCTTGACCAGGATTAACAAGTGCACTGGTGTGTGGAGGTTTGGGGCTAATAACTCCTGAAAACACCAGGGTAATATTCGACTGAGGCAATCAGAACATTTGGTACACTTGATCCAGCAAAGAAAAAGGATATGACTCAGTCTATTTGTTTTCTTGGTTGAATTTAGCAGAATAAACACAATAAAGTCCATCACTGTCTTTTGCATTTTTGTCATGGCTAAAGAACCAAGCCTCGAGAGGATTGGGGCTTGTCCGGGATGATAAAACTCGACTGTGGGCTTTGCCCGGTTTATGAACAAGACAAATAAGAATGACAGGCTTCACTCCCTTCCTTCAAACCTTTGTCCAGTTTCTGAGTCACAGTTTAATCACTTCCCATTTAAATTAGCACCCCCCCCCCCTTCCCCTCCCCTTTGTGACAAGTTTTTAAAACAAAACTTTTTTCACACCCGCTTTAAAATTAGTTTTTTTTC
>VOQJ01020810.1:1456-16252 GCA_015052665.1 Apistogramma diplotaenia | reverse complement strand
ACCCCTTTCCCCTCATTTTTTCCTCTCCCCTTTCCTTCCTCCTCATTCTCATCTTTTTCCTCCCCCCCCCCCCCCCCTTCCTGTATCCTTATCGCTCATCTTTCTTCTCCACGTTTCATCATCCTTACCTTTGCTCTTTCTCCTCACATCTTCCCTCCCCTCATTCCAGCCCCTGTGTTTGTAGTTCATAGTCGTGTTTCTCCTGCTGGCTTTCTGGTATTAAACGCACGCTGGCTCGGTGCTGCCGGTCAGACGGCTGCAGTGTTATGGTGACAACACGGAGCCACGAAGCTGAACCGAGTTGATAAAAACCGACCATCTGACTGCCTGCTCGTGAATATTGAGCGGGCTCCTTCACCCTTTGCAGACATACAAGTGTGGGCACATGAAGAGTCCACGAAGATGCTGCTATACCGACATGCAGACATGGCCACAAGTTGCTGATGGATCTCTCCGGAGAGCATTTCATGAGAGAGACAGTGACACCATATGTGCTTACGTGACTGAAGCCATTCTGTATGTGTGCAGCCTTGACAGGCTATATGCTAATCATTACAAATGGGTCAAAGAAGCTCTGCTGTTGCACACACTGGGAGGTTATCACAAAGCAGCGACAGGGGATGGTAACGCAGCTGCCGGCTTTTCTCTCGCTACTCTCTCAATGTCTTTATCTCCTTTTTGGTGACCTTTTTCTTTTTTATTCCTCATAACTTCATTTTCTCCTACGTTTCTCCCTCTTTTATCTCACATTCTCTCGTTCTCATTTCCTCTCTCACCATGCAGTTTATAGCCAAGTTAACATGGTTTTGTCTGCATGGGGTGAATGTTCTAAAAGATGTTACTGTACTCTGTCAACCATGCATTTGCCTAATGGGAATTCAGACATGCTGCAGTTCACCAAATGTGCACCTATGTTTATGCGTGCCCACGTGTGGAAGCAACGTTTGAAATGAACACCTGTTAAGAGTTAAATGCGCCCGGTTAAAATTTCTAAAGGCCAATGTGGCAAAAGCTAAATCATATTCTGATAGTTCTGTTTTAAACAGCGCAGTCATAACAATCAGTGTGAAGCACTGGGTCATGTGCACAAGGACAATAAGGGCTCACGCTCACGCTGCACACGGGAATTTGGTGAAGTGGAACAGAAATTGGAAGGGTGTAGTGATTATTCATTATATTCGCAGCCAGTCAAATTACTGCTCTCATATCTGTGAAGCAGCTGTGCCAAACACATGACAAAATTGGCTCAGCAATCAGAGGAGAGGAGAGTGCAGAGCAGCTTTCCCTTTTAGGCTATTTTAGGGGGGCTCGTGCAGCAGTGCAGGATATGTTTCTAAAAGCAGGTGATGTCTCTTTTTAAAAGGACAAATCTGGTTTATTTCATCCCGTCGCTAAGCTTGAACGCTGTTTTGGGGGCTGTTAGACGACTTCCATAAAACACAAGACTTGTCCAGCTTTACAGAGAAATGTGAATTTTTTTTGATTTGTATTTTTTTAAAAATGAATCTTTTCAAGCCCTGTGACATAATAGCTGCCTCGGCTTGATGTAAATTTTAACTGAAGTGTCAGTTGAAGATAAAACACTGAAAGTATTTCTGGAAGTTGAGAAGTAAGCATGACAGAGACTTGACTGATTGAGTTCGAAGGACCTTAAAGTGCTCATATTTCAATGCGACTGTGTCTCTGAAACTTAATTCAGATAAAGTGTTGAAAAGTTTTAAGGAGACCATTATAACAAGGAACGAAAGCATCATTTGAAAAAAAAGAACTTCAAATGATTTTATAAGTTAAATCAACTGTAAATGGAATATACAAAGTTTGCACTAAACCAGGAGTTTGCCATCATATTAAACATCATATTTAATCATAATAAACAGTTTAATGAATCAGTAATTTTGCAGTCAAGACATTTGGAAAAAAACATAAAATCAACCACATGAATGATGTTGCCAAAAGTATTCACTCATTCATCCAAATCATGGAATTCAGGTGTTCCAATTGCTTCCATGGCCACAGGGGTATTAAACTGAGCACCAAGGCAGAATGGGTCGCTCTCAGGAACTCGTTGAATTCCACTGTGTTACCGTGATAGGATGTGCATCCGCTCGTGAAATTTCCTCACTGCTAAATATTCCACAGTGCACTATTAGTGGTATAACAAAGAGTAAGCAAATGGGAATGACAGCAACTCAGCCATGAAGTGGTAAGCCACGTAACATCCCAGAGTGGGGTCAACGATGCTGAGGCGTATAGTGCACAGAGGTTACCAACTTCCTGCAGAGTCAGTCGCTACAGACCTCCAAACTTCATGTGGCCTTCAGATTAGCTCAGAAACAGTATGTAGAGAGCTTCATGGAATGGGTTTCTATGTGTCATATGCAGTGAATAATAATAATAATAATAATAATGCATTAGTCTTATATAGCGCTTTATTTTCAGAGAACTCAAAGCGCTTACAATTTCGTGCATCATCCATTCACTCCACAGTCACACTTGGTGGTGGCAAGCTACAACTGTAGCTACAGCTGCCCTGGGGCAGTCTGACAGAGGCGTGGCTGCCAGTTATGTGCCTACGGCCCCTCTGACCACCACCGTCACCATTCACACAACCACATTCACACTAGGCAACGTGGGGTTAGGTGTCTTGCCCAGGGACACACAACAGCATGTGCTCAGGTGGGGACTCGAACCAGCAACCTTCCAGTTGCAAGGCAAGCGCCCACCTACAGCGCCACTGCCTCCCCAGTGGTGTAAAGCACGTCGCCACTGGATTCTAGAGCAGTGCAGACGTGATGAATCACACTTCTCCATCTGGCAGTCTGGTGGATCAGTCTGGGTGTTGTGGTTGCCAGGGGAACAGTACTTGTCTGACTGTGTTGTGCCAAGTGTAAAGTTTGGTGGAGGGGGGATTATGGTGTCAGGTTGTTTTTCAGGAGTTGGGCTCGGCCACTTAGTTCCAGTGAAAGGAACTCTTAATGCTTCAACACACCAAGACATTTTGGACAATTTTGTGCTCCCAACTTTGCGGGAACAGTTTGAGGATGACCCCCTCCTGTTCCAACATGACTGCACACCAGTGCACAAAGTGAAAGAACTTCACTGGCCTGCACAGAGTCCTGACCTCAACCTGACAGAACACCTTTGGGATGAATTACAGGAGAGACAGCGAACCAGGCCTTCTCATCCAACATCAGTGTCTGACCCCACAAATGTGCTTCTGGAAGAATGGTCATAAATTCCCAGAAACACTCCTAAACCTTGTGGAAAGCCTTCCCAGAAGAGTCTGTTATAGCTGCAAATGTTGGCTGACATCATATTAAACCCTATGGATTAAGAATGAGATGTTACTCAACTATCCTCTTGTCTGCGTGTGAAGGCAGATGAGAGGATGCTTTTGGCAACATAGTATAGCTATAATCGTTATATATGATCAGTGAATATTTAGTGAAATTCCAGTAAACTATGAGAAAACAGACAAAAATGCAGCGTACCAATTCCGTCATGCTTTCATCCAAATTAAAATGGTGCAGTTTTGGTATTGAAACTATGATTATATTCAATTCAGTGTTATTTATACAGCTCCAAATCACAACAGTCGCCTCAAGGCACTTTATATTGTAAGGTAAAGACCCTACAATAATTACAGAGAAAACCCGACAGGGAGCTTTTAGGACAGCCTGATAATAATGAATACAATAGCACAGCCTAGAAGTAATAAATGTATGAATTAGCTTTTCAGCATCACTCTGAGACAGGATGATTCTAATTTTAGAAATATTGCACAAATGCAAAAAAAAAACCCAACAGTCCTGCATATTTGTTTAATATGTCGTTAGACGACCATATCCAGCTCAAAAATGACTCCAAGATGCTAGCAATATGGCGCCGGTCTTTGGCGAATTGGTGTCGCTCATGCTGTGTGTTTGCTTGCTCGTTGTGTGTTATTATATCACAACAAATTCCTATCGACATGTCGAGATGGGAGTGCTGGCCTAGAGGATAAGACAAGGGTTCAACACTGAAAGGACTCTGCTTCGAATCCTCAGACTGGCATCATTGTGGGCTCCTGAGCAAGGCCTCTCCCCCAAGGTTGCCCCCCAGGCACTTTTCAGCTGACCCCTGCTCCACATTGTGCTGTGTGTACTACATGTGTGATGGGTTAAATGTAGAGACCGAATTTCACTGCATGTATGTGTATGTGACAAAAAAGTTCTTCTTCTGTTAATGGAGGCCAATGTAACGCCATCCAGAGTAAGAAGCTGGTTCAGCACAATGTTTCGAAGATTCGAGTATAAGATCTTCCGTTTTTTCTGACTTTAGAAGCAGGAAATCAGAGGTCATGCAAGCCTTTATGTCTTCAAGACATTCCTGCAGTTTAACTAATTGATGTGTGTCACCTGGCTTCATGGATATATAAAGCTGGGTATCGTCTGAATAACAATGAAAATTGATGCAATGTTTTCTAACACAGAACCCTGTGGAACTCCATAATTAATTTGTGGACGGGAAAAAATTAAAAAGCACTGAATCTAGACCCATGCTTCTTTAAATATTCTTGTACTATAGTATAGCATAGTACTAGTATTTCTGGAAAATTACAAAATATCATATCTATAGGTTATTTTGACTGGTGAACTATGAGGTAAATTTGAGTTTGCATTCAAAGCACCTCATCCATGACAGCAATACTCGTTTATCAGGTTGCAGCTGAAAAACACGGAGCTGCTTTGTTTTTGTGAGTTTTTTTGCTTCACAAGTAAACAACATATCAGCTGCCTGAAGAGAGGTAGCAGGTAATCTTTCCCACAAAAACAAATCTCATCTTTCTACAAGATGAATTCATCCTTCCCCTCACGCTCTACTACTCCTCCTCCTCCTCCTCCTTGCCACTCATGACTTTATCCTGCCTTCTCGAGACTCCCTTCCTCGTCCTCCCCTGTGGTGAATTATGTGTACGGCGCGGGGGCTGAAATGGCAGATTGACTGCTTTGACAAGTGCTAAACAGATCGGAAACAGTACACTATATTCATCCTGTGAATGCCGAGTATAGTCCCTACTCTCACAGGCATGTTGTTCATACATGCAGACCTATATTCTATGCTTTCTATGATGACAGGCTAATGTAGATGCCAAGCAGATGGTCGGATAATAGGTCCATGTTACCTTTTAACTGATGACAGTAATTAATGCCGACTTCACCTTTTCATGCTGTCTGGCTGATATAATTTGGACCTAAATGTCACAGCGAGCATCTTTTTGCTTTAGCCTTCTTTCTTGCTCATCTCTCTGCTTGTCTGCTGCAAACTCTACTGCCTACTGTCACTGTATCATGTCCTTCTGTCATCCTCCCACTTGTTTTAGATCAGTCTCATCCTATTTTTCTGTCTGACTGCCCGATTAAGCGCTAACCTAAATGCTCTCCTCTCCCCTCCTATTTTAAAATCTTTCTATTTTTTTGGAACTCTCCTTTTCCAGAAAAGCCAGAGATTCTCTGCCAACTTTCCGCCAGTTCTTCAGCTCAGCGTTCAGCCTCACCCACGTCAGCCTGGCCTCTATGAAGGTCCCCCCTGATTCGCTGAGGTGAGTCACTGTCAACAGCATGGATTTTCAGAAATATTTCAACTGGAAATTCAGTTCAGTTCAATTCAATATTATTTATATAACGCCAACTCACAAAAACAGTTGCAGCAAAGCATTTAGAAATTACAATATATATGTCCTTAGCCTTATATACAGTACTACTGTGCAAAGGTGTTGAGTCACCCCTGATTTCTTTATATGAGAAAAATGGGAAATACAGTAAGTGCAGTGATTTATGGGAATACAGCATATAAAGTGAAAACAGTTTGTTAAATTTTAACAAACTTGAAAGTCAATATTAGGTGTTGACCACCTTTTATTCTCCAGCACAGTCTGAACTCTCTGAGGCGGCTTTCTTGTAGTTTCTTTCAGCAGTCTTCAGGAACTGTTCTCCAGGCTTCTTGAAGGACATTCCAAGCTCTTCTTCTGCCCTTTGTTCCAGTTCTGTCATGATAATCCCATACTGCTTCAATTATTTTGCCCCAGACCATGACAGAGCCTCCACCGTGTTTTACAGATGGCTGTAGACACTCAGCAACACTCCTGACCTCTTCCATACATAAGTGCCAAAGGACGCACTGCACATATTCCATGACATGCCAAGATTTTGGCAGGTAGTTCTTTGGGAATCACCTTGTTGTTGCAAAAATACAGTTTTTTGCCTGGCAAACAGTTTTTTGGCAGTTTTCACAGATTCAACAAAGCAAATGGGAACAAATTGTGAGTTTTTGTGACAGCCTACTAATAAAGTGCCCAAACATTTTAAATTGGTTCTTATGTGTAAAGCACACACTGGTTCATCCCTTGAGTTATTTGCATTTTTAATGCTTAAATGATTCCTAGGTCAGTGTTAAGTGAATAAAAATAATATTTCCTCTCTAAGTGCAGAGAAAAGGAGGACTGGACCACCCTAAAAATTTACAAGAAAGTCTGGCTCCTTGGAAGCAAAATATAAAGATGTGTAGCTCAAGATTTACACAGTACTGTACTTCGCCATCTTTTGCATGTTGTTATTTTGGATCTTGGCTGATCACATTGTAATTCCATACCGCACAAAAGAACCCAGAAGAAAAATTATATTATCCCCAAAAGTGTCGCAAAAGTGTATCCAGATATAGATAAAACAGGAAAAATGCCAAATAAACAAGTCAGTCCAAGAAATGCATCAAAACAACCTTTCAAAGAATGCTCTGTGAGGATGCCTGTAGTTCTGACAAAAGAAGTGACCTGTGAAAAGACAGCTCTCTTTGCTCACATGACTCATAAATCAAAGTCAGAGCTGGGCACAGTTGCAATAAAAGCACTGTGCTATATGTGCTATATAGGACCAGATGGCATGTTAAGTCCACATATAAAGAGGGTCAAAGAAAATGCTCAAGTTCAGAGTGTCTGGCAGTACAGACTAAATGGGTAATTGTGTGCTGTCGCCGGGACTGCTGTTAGTGTAAAGCACCACCAACCCAATGATATTTATGGGTGCACAGATGTGATATGCAAAACTGGAATCTGTGTCCTTGTGAAATGACAAACCAGTCAACATTAAATGTAATTTCTTTGTCATCTGGCTTCAGGTTTAATTACAATTTGATTCAGGGAGTTCTACAAAGGAGCATTGGTGTGGAATTAGCACACGCCCTAAACTGGAGTCAGAAAACTGCTTTAGCCTGTCGACAGTAGCTGTGGTTGCTGTGGGTGTGCAAGTGGCTTGGCAACCCACGGTGCATTTTTTTCCCCTTTCATGCTCTGTCTAACTTTATCAGTGTCATATCTGCTGTCGTTGATGACTGCTCTGTACTGTGCTGGCGATGCTGCTGCTCTCCCAGAGCGCTGTCAAATATAAATAACTGCAGATAGAAGTATCAATCATCTTTTGACTCTAGTGGTCCTGACCTAGCTGCTGCTAACTTTCTGAATATGTACCGATACATCAGGTCTTCCTGATGTGGCTACAGTATAAATATTCTGCTGACTGTGTGTTTAGCATTGACTTGTATATCATCACTTGTGACAGCCAATTGGCATCTGACTCTCTTCCGCTTCATTTGGAAAATCTCTGGACAAGATGAATACACTGAGTTGGCAAAATATTCTGTAATAAAAGCCAAGATGCCAACAGGATGTGCTTATATAGACATCAAACAGCTACTATAATGTTATGCTAGTAGCATTAGAGAGAAAAAAAAAGCTATAAATGAACTGCTAAGGAGACCGTAGTGAAAGTGTGTCCCTCTGCCTCCTTCGCACTACTACAAGATACTTTCAAAGTCCTGTTGAAAATAGAAATATTATGGTGGGCTTGGGATTATAAATTAGGCAAATCTGTTGCCTTTTTTATATAAAGACTTTATTAATTTTTTTCATGATGTCTCCCAGCATTTCTATTTCGAATTTTATGCACAGTAGGAGTAACGAAATCCATAAAATAATCCAATTAAGGGATGAAACGCTTTAAATGAGCGAACATGGAGTTGAAGGAGACATATCTTTATTCATGATACTGGACGCAGTGTTTTCCCCTCAGACTGCTACTGCCCAGCAGCTGTGTGATCAGGTAAACAGAACTTATGTTCATTGGGGGGGGGGGACTTCACTGGTACAGTAGGGATTCATATTCAGTTTGGCTTCAGTGGAGACGGGTGATATATGTAGGTTATAAGACAACTCGCGCATCTTGTTATTTTTAACTCCTAACCTTGCTGAGGGTGTCACCAGCAGTTTTCATTATGAGTGGTGAAGGATAAATTCCCACGGGGGCCACTCAAGCTAAAAATGCATCCACTCATGATGCTGTAAGCCACTTTAGTTTCAAACGCCGTGTAAACTGAGCACGAAGAGGACGGCCGCTGAAGGCCTTTCGGTTTTCCATCCAAGAGGCTCTTAAAATGTGAGAACCTCCGTGGATTATTCCTGTGTTCTCTGCCCTGTACGCTAACTTTAATGCGTACAGTGGCCTTGAGAGGATGGTAGAATAATCTGTCCCAATTTAAAGTCAAACCACTGTTGTTATTTTTGTGTTTTCATTGTTTCAGGACAAAAATAGCTTGTACCATATGGAGTGTGGTTGGAGTCCAAACCACCAGTGAGAGTTAATCATCAAGGTGCACATTAGGTTCCAAACACTTTTCCTTGACAGTGGAGCCAGTCTACTGTTATGTTAGTTGACTGGCCTTCAATCAGTTGACACAGACTGAAGCCCCCGTGTTGGCCAGCTTCCACTGTGCTGACGTGTCTTTGTGCAGGCCTCTGTGGGCTGGTTTAGCTACAGATCTCCTGAAGCTGGTGAGGATACAGAGCGGCTGAGCAAAAGAAAAAAAGGGAGTTCCCCAATGGGAATAAATGGAGTTTTGCAATGTTATACTTTCCCTGTTAGGTGTGTAGCCTGCTGAATACAGTCAATAGAAGAGAAAACAAAGCAAACTGCCAGCAATTGAGACGATTGTGCGCTGCATGATGGATCCCAGCCAAAATGCATGGAGTGGACTCCCCACTTCTCCTCATTACCTCCTCATGGTGCATAACTCTTAAGTGTGTATTTATTGCACATAACAACCTCCAGCAGAGCCTTGATGTGCAAATGCATTTCTTTCTTTCTTTTTTCTTTTTTCCTGCGTCAAGCTGGGCTTGTGTAAATGTACAGTCACTACAATTGGCCACTTCTCCTGAATAAATATTGAAGGTTTTCGAGGCGATTTCTGGTGGGGACTTAGTGAGCTATGAATCTTACTTTTAAGCTACTTTTCTCTAAATCCTTTAAGATGGTTCTTAAACTTTTAGGTGTGCAGAGGAGAATGTGGGGCAGGTAGGGGTGTTTGATCCATTCAGGTTGTTAGAGGGAGGAAAAAGGCCAATTGGATTTAAGTGGAATTGATCTGTATTTTTTCTTCTGTGTGCTTTTTGCTTGTCCTTTTCTTTCAATTGACCTCTGTTCTTAACATTTCCTCTTATCTAGCTATCATTTTCTTACCCCTTCTTCTGTATCTGCTTTCCCACTAATCTCCTCCTTTCTTCTCTCTCTTCCCCATCCCATCCTGCTTCTGTTTTCCTCCAGGGCGCTGTTTCTCGGTTTGTCCAATAACCCTCATATCACTGATTTACACCTGGACATCAGCAGCTGTGAGGTACGCTCTGTCAGTTTTTGCTCCAGGTGCATTCGCTCATCATCTTCATATATTACCTCCTTTGGTTATCACATCATGTTCCTCCCCTCTTCTGCCTGCTGTCCACAGTTGAGGTCAGCGGGTGCTGGAGTGATTCAGGAACTGTTTCCTCGAGTTTCATGTGTGGGGACCTTAGACATCTCTGATAATGGTAAGAACCCCCACAGGGGATGCACTTATATGGATTGTTGTATGTGTGTTGGGTTGTTGTAAATCATACAGCCTACAGCTATAATTGTTTGGACTCCATCAGCTTTTAAATTGAATAGCTTCCTTTTAAACTAAACTAGTGAACCAGTCTCAGTCATGAGAGCCTGAGCGATTTATCAGTGGGCCAATATTATCGGCCGATGTTGGCTATTTGCGTATCTATCAGTATCTGCGTTTATAAGGGCCAATAAATGTAAAATTGAAAAAGCAGAGATGGGCAAAACCTTCAGCCATGTTATTAGCGTTGATGTTGCGTAGTTTGTCCAACACGGGGCGATCTGCACTTTCTCTGTTGGCAACAAACCAGCAGGCTGCACGATGAAGTGAGTACAGCATAACCAGGGTGTCTTTCTGTTATCTGGATACCAAGTTAACCCCCCGGCATGTTCATGTGACAGGGTGTTGCTGGCAGCATCTGACCAATCGTAGTTATGGATAAGTGTACGAAGGAAGATGAAACTGTACTGTGGGAAAGTGTTGAGCTTAAAGCATTTTGTTCAGCAAAACTGGAAAAGAGTTGTTGTACTAATGCAGTTTAGTCCTTTTGAAACCTGGAAAGAAAGCTGGAAAAATGTTCAGTCTGTGTTAACAGACATTTAAATATCACAGCTGTATCACTGAGGCACGGGAGAACCATGTGGATTATAGCTGAGTATTTCATTAAATGAATGTTTAAAGGACAGTTTTAGTTTTTAATCTCTCAGCTGCAGACGCGGTCGCATTTAAGGGTTTAAGAATAAAGAATAAATGCAGAAACAGAATTCAAACGCAGGCTTAGTCTACATGCAAATTTGATAAAAGGTCAGGAAATGCAAATAGCTGCTCTGTTTTAGAGCCATATATTAATACTTATAGAACAACAAAGTTATTTTAAATTGTTTGCAGCCTTCAGGGGAATAAAGCAAAGAGTAAATGGAAAATAGAATCTTAGATGCATCATCAGACAACACGATTAAAAACGTAACACCTTCCTACTGTGCATGCACAGATGCCAGTATGACAGCATGACACTCCTGAACACACAACTTACTTTTATATTTAATGCAGTTGGGTCTTTTGCAGGGGTGCAAGTAAGCTGGTACGGTCCGGTACTGCGTACCACTAAAAAGGGGGTGCGGCTGTCATTCAGAACCAGTCACGGCTGCACTTTGGATCAGAATAGATCCGCTAACAGTAATCGGTCTAAAACACGACAGAATCAGTTAATAACATTTTCTTATTTCAAATTGTTTTGAACTGTTTGTGCTGCGCTGGGAGCCTCAATTCTCCAGCTGCTCTCCTGACGAGGCTCTCGTCAACGGCCAGCCTGTAAAACGTTCAAATGGGGTTAAATGAAAGACTCATCTATGCGATGCTGTGTTTTCTGGAACTTTCTAGACAGTGGCTAATGTAAAAAAGTTTAGGCCTCTGCTGATGTACAAAATTTAATCTCACTTATCAATATGTGTTCTGGTACCCTGTCTTGATTAGAATTACATAGTAAACTGTTGAGAGCCCTGTTACAGGAAAGCACAACATGCCAAATGAAAGAAAACTTGCTGCACCAGAGATCTGATGTTCCCTGAACAAACATACGTAAACACGATCGGAGTCGAGTCACCGACACCAAAAGCTAATCTATGGAGGAGGCGGCCGCGGTGGTGCAGGGATCTATGTCAACAAACCACTTTGTCATGATCTTATCAGCACAGTAATAGCACTCAGTTCGAATGGCTGAACTATGCACCGCGTGAATGTGATTAGAATTCAGTAGTCATTTACACAGCTGTTAAATGAGAAAGCAGCTGCTTTATCTGTAAGTGTGAATTTAGTGCCTGAACTAATAAATTCCTTCATAATCCAACAATGATATGCTCATTCATAAGGAAACGAGCTTTGTCATTTACATTCAAGGATGGATTCCCAACTGGGCATAATGAACAAAGGCCTGCTGCATCATACCACTGATGATGCTAATTTATTTGTGAATTCGAGTCAGTGAAGCGCCATACCAACAAAGACACGTTTTCATCCTTGATTGATCTTAGTCCTGTTTGTGCAGTCCAATTAAATTATGTTTAAATAAATGCTACCAACTACCTAAATGGGAATTTGCCAGCATCGGGGTGCATGCACGAGGGGATCCAGCAGTAAATCTTTGTGCTGGTCTTGATGCACATGCGGCCGTGTTTGGATGGCTGCATTTTCAAATTTAATAGGACTGCTCTTCACCTTGAAGCTTGCAGTAAATCTACACTTAACCAGTGAATTCTGTGATGTTACACTGGGTAAATGACTAAAAATATACATTGTACTGTATTGCTATCTACGCTGCTGACCACTGACCTGCTCATTACCCAAACAGCAGGTAATCAATTTATTATGATAACAGCAGCAGTAATAATGGCTTAAACAGCCGCATGCAGCAGCCCTCCTCCTGCTGATGTGTCACAGAAAGCTTTCATAAACTGAATTTATTCCTCTAGAAGCACAGGAGCTTATTTAACCACAGATATTTTTGATCTCTGAATGAGGCAATTTACGCCGAAATATCTCGCCATGGTAACCATTTCCATTTAGCATCATCCCACATCCCTGAGTTTTTGAAAAGGTGAGTGGGCGTGAAAAACATTAGGTTTAATTGGGAGTATTTTGGAATTTCAGTGGGCAGTGAGATTTTGTTCCGAAATGGACCACGAGGAAGAAAAAAAAAGAGCTTTGAGGGCCAGAAATGTTTGCACCTGGCAGAGTAAATCATGAGTCACTGGTATACAGTAACAGCCCAGTAATAGTCAATTTTATGTAATAAAATACGACTTGTTCAGTTTATTATACCAGTTAATGACTTGCCATTTTCTTGGGTCCAAAACAGCTCAATTTCAGGCATGTTTCTCTCTTTTTTTACTGGCACTTACCAGGATGTAATTAAAGGTCTACTTTGAATGCGTTTTCCCATAAGCTCCACGGAGCATTCCACTGCTGGCGCTGCACTTGTACTCGAGTGATGTGTGCTGTCTTGTGTGTAGGTTTGGATGCTGACTTGCTGGCTGTCATCCCAGCGTTCTCCCGGCACCCCTCCCTCAAACACCTGATGCTGGGGAAGAACTTCAACATCAAGGGCAGGTACGGACCACGCGGGGAAGCAGCTGTGCAGATGGTTTTGTGAAGACGATGCAGATGATGAATGTTTTCCCTCTCGTTTTTTGCCTCCTCAGGGTGCTGGATGAAATTCTGCAGAAACTAGTTCATTTGGTGCAAGAAGAAGAGTGTGTGAGTTTGATTATGTAACACTTTGTACGTGCATGAATTCTCTGCGGTGTCATGCACAGATGCACGCCCACGCATAAACCCTCGCTTGTCACAGTTTAATTCTTGTTTCCTCATCCTTGTGCATTTAAGCTCAGTCTCCCACCTGCCACACATGCAAGATATGAACATGCGCACGAGCCATGTTGCCTGCGAGCCAGACGAATGATTCATCTGGTCTCAGTTTGTTCGCGGGGTTCCCGAGGCTCTCTCTGCTGCGCAAATTCAGCATGACAAGTAGCTTACTCAATTATTTACCACCGTTGATGGTGATAGTTCACAACGACGTTCCAGAACCGAGCGCGGACTGATGCTCGCGTGGAAGCACACTGACACACGCACAGACGGTCGTAAATGTGCGCATTTAAAGGAATTACACAGATACTTCGTCAGAGGTCAGCCGGCTAGTCAGCTCACACATTAGGTGTTGGCAACACAAACATCAAAACAATCTGTGAATGTCCCCTCAGACAGTTGGCATTGGTGTTAGCCCCATGTTAACACTTTGGTGTGTGAGTCATAAAAGGCTTCGAGTCTGAAATGTGAGAAAAAGAGAACTCTCAGCAGGCTCAATGAAATGAAGCAAATTCAGAATGTAAACGAATGATTTCAGTAAGGACAGGAATATTTAAATATTATGGGATCTGCTGACATATATCTCTATGTTATATCCGAACGATAGCCAGCTTGTTTTAGCCCAAAGACAGGACGTGGGGGGGTGACTCTGTCTAAATGTAGCAAAACACTACCAAGTTTGTTAGCTTATAAAGCTAATTACAGTTTTTTTGTTTTGTTTTTGTAATTTGGCTGCAGTGCTCCATGACGCTGCATTTTAAATGAATCAATTAACATGTAATTGAAGTGCAAACTTTCAGCTTTAATTCAAGGTGTTTAATGAAATAATTGCATGAACTGTTTATAAATTACAGCCATTTCTATACACAGAACCCCGCTGCCCTCACATTTTCAGAGGCACAAAATTAATTGGACAAATAGTTTCACGGTCAGGTGAGGCCTGTTCCCTCATTATTCCCTGATGAGCAAGAGACACTCCAAGAGTGCAAACCTCCACCGAGGCAGCTCACTCTCTGGGCAGTGTTTACTTTAAGGGAGTAGTAGTGTATTTTGTATATATTCATTTTGTTTTCTTTGTACTTTAAGAAGTATTTAGTGCAGTAAAACCTTATGTCGGAGAAGGTAATGCATAATAGTATTGATTTGTAAATAACTAGAAATGAATAACTTGAGCTTATAGAATATTACTGCAGCATATTTAGACATAGACAAACTTTATAGTCATTCAAACACCATGCAGTGCAGATTACGTTGCTATAGGCTCAGATTAGATTTGGAACAGTGGCAGTGATGCGGTGTAGTGCAGAGTACAAAAAAAACTGTGTGTATGTACACCCACACACACACACACACACACACACACACACACACACACACACACACACACACACACACACACACACACACACACACACACACACCCAAGAGCACATCAAAAACACACACCCACACCCCTACACTCGATGTGCCACCCTCTCCACCCCCCGC
>VOQJ01020808.1:28305-44903 GCA_015052665.1 Apistogramma diplotaenia | reverse complement strand
GGGACGAGGCCTGTCAGGTTGCTACTGAAAACTCTCACCACAGCACTGTGAAACCTGAATGTTAGCAAACCCGGAGATCTTAAAGCCTTAAGAACCTCAGGAACACGCGGGGGGATGAATGGGAGTAGTAACACGCAGGCAGAGGGAACGGGAGGAGAGCACTGTGGGTCAATCTAAGCACTGCCGTGGCTGGGCGGTGACTCGGGAACGGATACAGAAAGATGAGCTGTTATGGACAGAGAGCGCGATCCCCCACTCCCTCCCCTCACACACACACACACACACACACACCTCTCTCCTCTCTTTCCAAACTCCTTTTGTTTTTTTAGTTCATTTTTGGCTAAATGTAAAATAGCGAGGAGAAGGGGGACACAGGCAGGCAGAGGTGTCAAACAGCGAGAGACAACAGGGCATCGGGAAAGTAGTGGACGAAATGGGAAGAATCAAAACTGTACGTGGAACCATAGCAGGCCTTCTCACACGCAGGGTTTAGGGTATCATTTGAAGGAGACAGGCCAGCCGTGGTGATCGGTGTGTTTAGGCTCCCCCCCCACCACCCCCCCCCCCGTGCATGATCACAGTATCTTAATTTCATCTGTGCTCCATTCTCCTCCTCCCCTCACCCCCATCTCATTCTGTCTCATCACTGATGCCACACTTTAAAAACCTCAACTTGAAAATAAAAAAGGAAAATTATATTATTAAACCCACAATTGTTTGTGTCTTTTTATTACATTAAGTTTACAAGTATACAAGTAATCATTCTGCCTGTGAAGTATCCAACGTTCGCTCCTTGGCCTCCCAGCGGCTTCCAGAATCATTTTGACCAGCCTGAAATGCTTTTACGTAGCTGTACAGTCTATAAAGTGTCCGACCTGTGACCTCTGCGCCGAGATCACATTTCCAGTTCGCTGTCGGGGTCCCAGCAGAGTTTGGAGGGGAAGTCCAGCCCCCTCCCCACGGCGTAGCGGTGCCATCGATCCTCGTCCCCCTGGTGTGTGAGATACCTGCAGCCCATCCTGAGCTCGAACTCACGGAGGTCACACCACAGCTGGAAATTCTGCAGGAGCGAGAGAAGCGTGTGTGCTACTGTTACATCTACAGATCAAACAGAAAAACTATTCACATGTACCTGAGCAACTATGAATTCAGTAACAGAGTGAGGTCACCTCGTTTATTCACAAGTACAAAATGAAATGATTGTCAAAGATGGCGTTTATAGAGTATCTGACCTGCAGCCAGCTGTGTCCCAGCGCTTTGCCCACGGTGAAGCGCCGTCTCACCGACACCTGCAGCAGGTTATTGATGAGGCTCACAGCTGGGGAGGAAATGAGACTGAGAAGGATTTTCTAGGGGAAGATTAATTCACTGGAGCCATCCAGTGGTGAAGCAGGAGAAGAGCGGGACTCTAAGGAAAGGCATCAAACTAAGGAAAATGTATTTAAATGTTTCGAAACTTTAAAGCCTGCTAGCATAAACAACACCAGAACATGTCAGGGGAAATGGAAATTAAGTATCATTGCGGATCAAAGGATGCAGCTATAGTTTTGTTATTGTCAAAGCAATGTGATCCATATTTAAACTCTCATTAAATGACAATAAATTGTATAAAATCCAGATAATGACAAAGAAGTGTTCTGTGAGAATGATACTCTTGCATTTAAAGAGTCTGGTTAGTGCTCCCAAACCAGCCAACGGGAGAGGTTTTCAAAAATAAAACTGGTCCTCACCTTCCAGTGAGATGGTGGCCCAGGTTTGGCGTGGGTACATGAAGGTGGCGTTTGTGATCTGCTGCCGAATGTCTTCGTCTTCATTAAAGGGAAACGTGCCGCTCAGGCTGACGTACATGATGACTCCAACGGACCACATGTCCAGAGAGCGGTTGTAGCCGTTGCTGCTGATCACCTCGGGCGCCAAGTAGGCTGGAGTCCCCACGACGGAGCGCCGGAAAGACTTCTCCCCTATGATCCGGGCGAAGCCGAAGTCACACAGCTTCACCTACGACGCAGACACAGCTGATTGAATAAGATGCTGTTTGCAGTTTTGGGAACAGAAGTGTAAAGTCCCACCTGAGGTAACGGGTCCGCCGTGGCCAGCAGTACATTCTCAGGTTTCAGGTCACAGTGAGCGATATGCTTCAAATGCAGATACCGCAAAGCCTCGAGAATCTGAAGCACAGAATCTCACATTTTATTTTGATATAAACTCGTCTAAGATAGACAACTGACACACACAAACAGAACCGATTACTGCACCTGCGGTAAACAAAGAAAAACAAAATGTGACACTGATGTCACCAAGACAACTGATCTCGTACCTGCATGACGAGGAAGCGAGTGATGCGTTCAGGGAGTCGGCCCCGCTCACTGGACAGAATCATCTCCAGCATGTCTCCGTGCAGCTTCTCCATCACAACAAACACGTGCTCGACAGTTTCGAACATCCCCTCCAACAGCACCACCCCGAGGTGGGACAGATTCTGGACCACACGCACGTCAGAAGTTACAGGAGATAATCAGATCGTAATCATGAATGACTCCTTAACCATCAGGTCGTTCCTGTTTTCTACTTAAATTGTTGTTTTTTTTTCCCAATAACTTCAGTTTTTTTGTGTCTCGTATTGTAAATGTTGCCAAAAAATGCATCAAAACCTGCAAGATGGCCACTTCGTTTCTCAGCTGCGTCTCCTGTTTGGTGGGGAAACGCGTCTTGTCGATGACCTTGATGGCAACTGGTCGACCTGACTTCCTGTGAGTGCCTGTAAACAGAGAAATGATACGAGGGAACTCAGCATTTGTAGTTCAGCAACAACAGACACTGATTCCTGGTTTCTTTGGTCTTTGTGGACCAAAGTCTGACTATTGGAAACGGTTCTGCTGTGTGTTTTCAGCTTTACTGCATAAAGACAGTTACAGTCAGTCTCAGAAAACAGTAAATTGGGTTTCATATACTCTGCTAACCTCCGTACACGACTCCAAACTGTCCTGACCCCAGCACCTCGTCCGTACAGATCTGATACACCGAGCTGATGTCCTAAAACACACACACACACATTAACACAGTACAACAATCTCTCCTTCTGTGCGCACAATAAATTCAGGAGCAGACACACTGAAACCTTACCGTACTGCGTGTGTGCTGGTATTGATCTGTAATCACAACAAGGACTCATTAAAAGGGTCTATTTTGCAAATGAAGATTCACACATAAATAATAATAATACAATTATTCCATTATTAGTTAATATGTTCTGAATAAGTGTTTAACAGGTACCCTGGTTCTCCTCTTTATGTCCCCTGCTGCTCTCCACGGGCATCAGAGCCTGGCGGATGGTGCCCTCCCAGGCCGCCCCCTCCTCGCCGGCTATCACACAGTACACCAGCGACACCGTCACCAGCTCGAACGAGTGAGAGCTGCTGTCTGACAACGAGGGCACGGCGAGCTGGGTGGGGCCTCGGACCCCGAGCACCTCAGACAAAGAGATCTCCTTCAGAAGAGGGGGGAGGGGAAGGATTTAATCTTCTTCACAAGACACATCACAGATACAACTACTGCTCAAGCTTCAAAGGTTTTATTTAACTATTATTTAATGATTTCATTCACATTCACAACAGTAACAATAGCGATCATAGCTCAGGTTCAGCTGATGAGGTGGCACCGTCAGGGAAGGCAGGTCAACATCTCCCCGTCTCCATCGGTGGCCACGCTGTTGAGGGTCCCTTCCTTCTGCTTTCTGGGCACCGCTACACACCAGTCTTTATCACGGGACTTCAACACTCGTCACTGTTAGTAAAGTCCACCGCTGTCACAGAGAGAGAGCGCTTACTTTTTCCATCCTGGGTTGGCAGTGCGACACAACCGGTGAGGACAGACCAAAGTAGCACACAGAACTTGACCTTTCTACATCAGTCACTCCTGAGGAAATGCTTTGGAAAGGTGCTTCTTTGTGGCTTCCTCCTTGGACACTATTGTTTCCGTTTCTTCAGATGGACCTTATGCTTTTTTTTTTGTTTTTGCTTTAGCAGTGCAGGTTTCTCTGTTACAACTCCACCGCTGTCTCAGTCATCCACCTCGAGGTTAATTTGCTTCCTCATTTAGAGGAAAGGGGGTGAGGCAGTATGCAGATCGCATGAGCCTGGTGATTTACAGTGTTTTGGCTTCATTAACATGCACAGTGGTAAGAACAAAAATGTCACTTACGTTCTCATTTATTTATGTTTTGCACGTTGTAATAACATGTTAGTGACTGAGGATGGTGAGTGAGTGGGACTTACATTATATAGCATCCTGATTTGTGATTTGTTTCTGATTGGCTTTTGGGCCAAGCTCGTACCTTGTAGTACTTGGTGGTGCTTTCATTCTGGTACAGAGTGATGCTCTTCCAGTCCAAGATCCAGTAATGACGTTTCCTCTGGGTAAAGAAATTTATAAAATATAATTGCTTTAAAAGCCAGTGAAAATGTGCTTCTGCTACACATATTCCAGGATTGTGGACGTGAGTGTGTTTCTCACCAGTGTGTCTGTGTTGGTGTGATGGAGCAGCCATCCCTCTCTCAGGACTCCTCCACATCTCCTCTTAGCGTGATGCACCGACTGGACGAGCCTCATCAGGGGGATGTTGCTGCTGAAACACGGACTGATGGACAGACAAAGGGCCAAAGGAAGAGGAGAACGAATGAAACAGAAGTTGCCTCTAGGTGGCAGTGTGTCCCAAAAACCCAGCAGCCACAAACTACGCAGATAAACTCAGAGATAAATGTCTATTTTTTTTATGTGTTTGGATGACACATGATTCAAATGTCATGACATCATCAGGGCACCGTCTGCCCCACCAGACAGCTTTTATCTGGGATTACATCACAAGAAAAACTTAATGACCCTCTGACCTCATCGGCTCTCGCAGTTGCTCGACTTCCCCGGTCTCAGCCAGTGAGTCATCTTCGGTGAGCATGTCATCATCACAGAGGTCTGTCGTATTTGTGAGCACTGACTCGTTGTCCTCTGGGTCTGGTGGGCAGCTGCTATCAGCTGTTGGGGTTTCTGGAAAAGTGACGTCAGCAAATAATGAACATATACACACGATTTTACTTATTTTATTCATGATTAGGGCTATAAAATACTAAGAAATAATGAGGAAAAACCAGCAAGTTAATATAGGCCACACACGATGATAATCACTTGGACAAATTAAGAGAGAAAAAGAAAATAAGAAAATCTGGATTTTTCTCAATAAATGGCTCAAAATGTATCTGAAATACTGCTGGTAAGTTATCTGTCTTTTCCCTTTTTTTTCAAATTTCAAGAACTTACACGTTCTCTGGTGGGATCATCTCAAATCTCATCCGGCTCCGATCGAGTTTCCCTGACTCATCATGCAGCTAATCATCATCGCTACCCAGGGGAACGTGATGTTTCTGAGATCCTAATTTAGAGTGAGGCCTGAATCTATCAAATGTTCCTCAGAAACAGGGTGAATCAGCTTTGACTCAGTGTGGCAGCATCAGAGTGAAGTCCTTTTTCAAAGAGCCTCGATCTAACGCAGTCACAGGCCCAGAATACGAAATGAAAACCGGACCTCCGGGGACTGGTGCTCACCTTCCCCGTTCATGCCGCTCCTCTCTCCAGGACAGTCTCTGGGGACTAACGGCTCACAGCGCCGGTGGCAGTTAAACCTGCAGTCTGAAAGAATTGATCACAGAGGAGTTGTGGGAGGTTTAAAAGCAGACAGAAAAGGGAGAGCGCTGCAGTGTGGAAAGGCACAAAATTCATGAGTCACAATATTCTGGTCAGTTTCTTTTAAATAATTAAAATGAATATCACCGAGCTGTCTGAGACACATCCAGGCATTTAGGTAAAATTAGATTCAGCCCAATCTGCTTACGTAAATATGTGGGATACACGAGCTCCTTGACACAGCAAGTGTTTGCTGTGTGCTCATGAGCCTCTAAGTCAAGCATTACTAATCAAAGTCAAAGCTCTGCAGGATCAGAGCGTCTAAAAATGGCCACAGGAAATGAACGCGTGACGTTATCGGTGTGGAAAAGAAGGAAAGCATTTAGCTTTTACAGGAGCGGGTCACCCCCAAAATCACATTTGCATATTCTTCTGACTTGCTGTGCTCTTTATCCCTTCAGACCACATGTGTCAGGATGTTTTTGTGGACTGGTTGAAGGCTTCATGTGGACCAAATACAACGTAAAGCGATTTCCCATCGCGGCTCAGACTCACGCCCTGGTACTGACAGGTTTGCTGTGAGTTTTGCAGCAAAGTGTGCCTTTTCTTAGCACCTGTGCTAATTTCCTTCTACTGAAATGAAACATGCAGCTGGCTAAAATAACAGCTCAGCTGAGGTGTAAACCATTAATATTTACATCCTGTCATGGTGTCACAGCAAGAGGGTCTCTTTGCAGTAGATGCACACTTCCTTTTTTTTTTTCTGACACGGCTGGTCGGTGCAGTGTGTTATAAAGACAGCAGTGCCTGTCTGTGGCTCAGAGCACGGTCAACTTTCTGGGATCGATACATTTAAGTTCTTGATCAAAATATAAACACTCTGAAGCAGAGAGGACATGAGGAACAACATGCAGTGCTGTGAAAAACTTGCACTTGATTGACTGATCAGTAAGTGTGAGCACCTCTATGAAAGCAGAGGTTCTGGCAGTTTGTCAGTGTGGAGCATTCGAGGTGTGTGTGTGTGTGTGTGTGTGTGTGTGTTAACACAGTGGCACAATATAAGTGAATATAAGTGACTGCAATGCTCGAAGAAGCTGCAGAAAACCCTGAGCTACATTTCAAACTCCGCTGGCCTAAATGTAAAAGCAGCACCTGAATAAACCACAACACTCGTGAAACAATGTCCTTTGGACCAAAGTGGAGCAGTTTGGCACATCAGCACAAACACCTCACACCAGCTGTCAGCACGGTGGTGGAGGGGTGATGATTTGGGCTGGTTTTGCAGCCCCAGGACTCGAACACCTTGCAGTTAACCATGAACGCCTCTGTACACCAAAACATTGTAGATGTGAGGCCGTCTGTCAGCAACAACAGAATGGCTGAAAAAGAAAAGAATCAAGGCGCTGCAATCAACCAATCACAGTCCAGATCTCAACCCGACTGAACTGCTGTGGTGTGACCTTAAGAGAGCCGCGCATAAATGAATGCCTGCAAACCTCAATGAACTGAAGCAGCGCCGTAAAGAAAAGTGGGCCAAAATTTCTTCACAATGATGTGAGAGACCGATAAAGTCATACAGGAAATGACTGCTTCATGTTATTGCTGCTGAAGGTGGTTCTACAAACTGCTGACTCATCGGATGTGGTCAGTACTTTTCTTTTTGACAGGACTGTGCAGATGAAAAGAACTCCTTCCACCCTCACCTGAGCACTGCAGCCCCTGTCTGAAGAGGCCTTTGAGGAGCCGGTGGCAGTACTGGCAGACGGTGGGTTTGGTGTAGCTGTGGATGTGGAACGTGTGAGGGACCTGAGCTCTGCTCCAGTCAGCATACCCGACTCCCAGCCAGACTGGAGGTTCGGCCCAGGACGGAGGTCTGGATGCGGGCTTGGACATGCTGATCTGGTGAAGGGTTTAAGGTGAAGGATATTGATGGGGACACATCTTAAAATAACCGAAAAACACATCCGGGGTTGCAAACCCCCTTCTGCACTGCAAAATTACAGCTGCAGTAGACCCTTACCTCTTCTAGACTGCCACCTGCCTGATTGGACAGCGAGTGTGTGCGAGGTCGTCGGGGTGGAAACAGGGAAAAGCTGGTGCTGACCTGGCGCCGTGCTCGACTACAGTTATTGGGCAACAGCAAAGCACAGCGTTTGTGGAAGTCTAATCCACAACCTGTGAAGAGACAAAGGTTTTTGACACCTTCTGACAGCACTCAGGCATCAGTGAAGAAAATATACTGTGGAACTGCGTCTTCATGACGTGTGAAAGCGCCTTTACCGTCGCATTTTAAACCCTGGCGAACGAGGCCCCACAGCATCTCCCCACAGTGGTGACAGAAAGTGGGGGTCCGGTATGACTGCACCACCAGAGTGTGCGGGCGCATCGCCATCTGTGTCACGGAGGCTGATCCTGAATCACAGACAGAACTTGTTACACCAACAGAGTTCCATGCACTTTCTGCTAGACTCTATTACAGTAGCTTTGCATGATTCACAGTTGAAAATAATCTTTATTTATCTTAAACTGGTCCTTAGTGCAGGTCCTGAACTCATCTGCTGTCTGATGCAAGCTGTTCCCTCCACCTGCCCTTCACACACACTTTCTTCTGAAAATACATTTGGCCATGTGTTTTTTTTTTATATTTGTGGATTCAGTGCATTCAGCGCTGTGACCCATGAGCCACACCGGCACCCAGAGCTTTGGCTGTGTTTAGTATGAGCATCCATCACTGTAGCAGTGATGTAGCTGCACAAATTCTGAACCATCAGGAACTATTTCTGATTTTTTATATCATTTTTAAAAATGTCATTATGGGATGTGAGATGGGCTTGTAGAGGCACAGTCTAATAGGAATGAAGAGTAGCTGTTTCCCTGATGTATCAAAACAGCCACACTGTTGTGTGTGATTTCCTGATATTTATGGATTTTTTTTCTGCAGCAGACTTTGCAGTTTAATCTCTGAGCCAGAGGCTTAAGTAACAAGGTTTTCCTGACACACAAGCTTTGCTTTGCGGTTTAGCAGCTTTATCGTGTTCTAAGTATAAAGGGGAAGGGACCGGACGATTTTAATGGAAGAGTCTGTACCCAGCAGATAAGTTTCACGCTCTTTGCTTTGTAAAATGATTTATTTCGAAGACGTTCCCTTCAAACACCTGGAATTTGAAGATAAATACCGTTTTGGATTAAAATCCATGGCATGTATGACTAAACTACAAATCACCTGAACAAATAAGGTACAAAATCTCACCAAGTGTCTCCACCTGTCTCAAAGCTCAGCCTCTAACCTGCGATGATGACCTCGATGAGGTCGCCATCCTGCAGCTCGTCGCAGTCGGTCAGCCGCTGCAGCAACTGCTCGGAGGCGGGCCGATGTCTGAACAACAGGATCTTCTCCCCGACGCCCACCACGGTGCAATCTGGAGCCTGAACACACACACAAACAAACAAACCCACAGTCTCAGGTTGACTCGTCACTGAAGCGATAAGATCTCTCTAAAAAACCCCAAAGGGTTCCAATAATGTGATGATTTGCCTTATGAGTAAATGAGCAATACGCACAAAAAATTCCATTTTACCACAAATGCAGTAATAAAAAACTTTCAACCTCAGATGAGCTTGATTTGAAAAACTGGACACGGCAAAGAAAACCACCCGCAATCAGTCAGTGGTGATTATCCATTTTCATATCTGCATGGCGGTGAACAACAAGACCTCACTAATACAAGCAGCACAGACGAGAAGCAGCTCTGCTGAAACTAGAGCTGATGCACCACAGGTAAACTGAGAGTCCACCGAGTGCGAAGTTCTAGAAATAAATAATCCACATACTGATGTTGTTGAACTAAGGCAGAGGAGGAGAGAGAGGAAGACAGGAGCATCAGTAAATATGATCGATTTTCTAAATGAACGATATAGTCACCTGCCTCATAGGTGCAAACACTACAAGCCGCTCCGTTAGGTACACCCATTCACCCGCGGTCAAGACGACCTGCTGAAGTTCAAACCGAGCATCAGAATGGGGAAGAAAAGTGATTGAAGTGACTTTAAACGTGGCGTGAATGTTGGGATTTTCCCACACAGTCATCTGTAGGGTTTACGGTGGATGGTGTGAAGAAGAAATATCCAGTGAGCTGCAGCTGCCCTTGTTGATGTCTGAGCTCAGGGGAGAATGGCCACAGCTTCAGGCTGATGCAGAAGAGCATCTCTGAACACACAACACATTAAACCATGAAGCAGATGCATTACAGTAGCACAAGACCACACTGGAAACCAGTCCTGTCAGCTAAGAACAAGGAGTCTACAATTCCTACAAGCTCACCAAAACTGGAGAACAGAAGATCAGAAAAAGGCCGCCTGCCAGAATTTGGCAAAACCAACATGAAAGCATGGATCCATCCTGCCGTATTACCAAGTTAGTACCAAACTGAGTGCAGTTTAAACACCACAGCCTACCCGAGTACATGAACATGACACTGAGTTCACTGCACTCAAATGACCTCCACAGCCACCAGATCTCAGTCCAGTGGAGCTCCTCTGGGATGTGTTGGGACAGCAGCTTCACATCATGGATGTGCAGCAACAAATCTGCAGCAGCTGTGTGATGCTTTGTCATGGTAACATGGACCAAAAATCTCAGAGCACTTTGTTGAATCTGTGCCATGAAGAATTAAAGCAGTTCTGAAGGCAAAAGAGGTCCAACGCAGTACTAGCAATGTACCTAATAAAGTGGCTTGTGAATGCATTCAAAGGGTACTTTCAGCTGCTCTCTCACTTCCCAAGGGGTCGCCACAGGGGTCGTTTAGGCAGGTGTGTTTTCAGTGTTTTGTTTTGTTTTTCTGCCAGGAAAATTGACATTAACTAGCAGCAGCAGCACTCAGTATTTAGATGATGGTTTTCCAAGTGGGACCGTGACTAACAGCACATCCTCACAATAACTTGCTGCAAAGCATTACACTGTGTTGCAACATAACAATGACCATCTACACTAATAAAACAACCACATGTGTTTCCCCTGTAGCAGCTCAAGCATCAAATCAGTCACGAAATCACTCAACACTCTGCAGGTACACAAACGCTCCTGCTGCCGCACAGCTCGGCTTATTAGCCAATCAGCTGAGGAGCAGCTTGAGTCAGTCTGGAGGAATTTCTGCCAAATCTTTTCCTGTAAACTGCATAATTTACTTTAAATGATGTTCCTGTGTTGGAAATGAGGGTGTTTACCCATTAGTGACATACCCAATACAATGAATGCACGAGACACACACACACACACACACACACAGAGAAACGCATACACACGAGTCAGACTGTGCCGACCTACTGCCTGGAAACTCGAGATAAAGACTGTAAAAGGTGCGCTGCGTGCGTGCGTGTTGGAGTGTGTCTGAACCAGAGAAGAGAAGCTGTGGTCGGAAAGTTTTCTGCGCTCGTGGTGACCACAGCCCCTGCAGCCGAGGCAGTACAAAGACCAGCCCAGTGACACTGACACAAAGCCCCTGCAACACCTGCAATTCACAACTTTCCTTATATAACCTCAACTACAACCTCACTGCACCGTCTGTGTGCTGGCTCTAGCTTTAGATTCTATTCAATACACCAGTTCGTTTGTAAGTGGAAGAAAAGCTGTGAAAGCTGGAGAGTTTATACCTTTTTTTTAACCGTCTGGTTGTGTCACACCTACTTTACAATATGAAATGTTGGTTAGATCACATGTTAGCAAACTGCATACACTACAGCAGAAAACCACCAAACTCTGCAGTCACAAAAAAACAAAACAAAACACACTTCATGCGTAAAACCTACACAATCTTCCTATCATACATAAGGTGACCTTTCAAAGTCCACTTCCTGACAGCTCTGAGAAGCCTGAAGAGATTTGAAACATCGTAATATTTTCCAAGTGGGACTGTGTTATGGGTGAGGGTCACAGCTGTGACAGCTCGGTGTTTCATGCCAGTTACGTTGGCATGAAGCACTTCTGGGTCTTTGCAGAGTGTTTTTTTCCCTCTGCAGCTGTGGGATCTACACACTAGTTTCAATCAGTAATGATTGTTATTGGCAAACAAACTTGTCCTTAAACTGCACACCTGCCTGACAACAAAAGGTGAACAACACAGTGAAAAAGCAGCTCTGCGCAGAGTAAAACAAACACCGGCTGCAGCTGAAGGGGAAAATCAATCATCTGAAGATGATGAGAACACTTCTCTAGGATGATATGGCTACAAAAGAAATAGAACAACCACACTACCCACAATGCAATTCGTGTCTTTCACGAGAACCTTCCTGCTCCCTAAATGGTGACTTCTTTCAAGCCACACATCTGCAGTTTGTTGTGCAGCCTTTCCGTTCTCAGCCCCGTTACACCCAGCTCCATATTTTCTATAGCTCTGCATACACTGGTCATTGTTCACAGCCCCTCACTCTACCCTCTGCCTTAAAACAAGCAGCTTTAGCTTCTTCGGTTTAAGCAGCTGCTCCTCCGATTGGCTGCCCCTCACAAACAAGTTTGAACCGCTGGTAGGCGGGGCACACAGACCCACAGTCCTGTAATTGAGAAGACCATATTAAGGAGAACCGCTCTCTTCAGCATCAACAGATCCCAGATCAGGAGAAACTGCCTGCACTAACAGTGTATGTTTGTGTATAGAAGAGGAAAAAAAATGCAAAGTTTGAGGAATTTCCCTCATCAGATGCACACCACCCTCTGCAACCACATGTCTTAGTGCTGCCGAACTAAGAAACGAGGGCACCCCGTGTGATTACCTTGCGCTCTATGACCTCAGCGGCCAACCTCCGGGCATGACGGTAGCTCAGGTTTCCAGCCGAGACTCGAACCACCTCCCTGAACAGACCCAGCTGGAACTGGACCAGAACCGATGTTGTGAGACTATTGGGATTTGAGGGAGTCAGTGTAGACATGGAGAGACAGCCTGCAGGGGAAGCATGGATACAGTTACAGAAGAAATATGATGTGTGAGGTTCAAAGCGGATCTCAAAGCACAACGCAGACAACTGCAAACATACTTATAGCTCGTTTGAAATAGTTCCTGTAGAAGTTTCGGGCGCCTAAAAATTACCCCGACATCTCAGTGTGAGATCTTTATCTCTTCATTGCCCAGAATAGCAGCGACATTTCAAGCAGCGAATACTCCCTTTGGCTTAAGAGACTTCTGGTGTTAACACCTTTCAGCTGATGCTGCCTCAAAGGTCACAATTTACTGAATCAGAACCAAAACAACATCAACCTTACTCACTAATCCTGGTCCACTCTTTGATCGAAGGATTGCGTCTCAACGGTGCAACAGCTGATCAGTCTATCATCGTGCTACTGAGTCTCATCATGAGCTCCGGTGGGTTTGATTTCCTTTCTGTGGGGCTCGACTGACTGAGGCAGGAAGTAACACAGAGGCACTCACCTCTGTGAAGGCTGCGACAGCACAGCGTACGGTTAACACCCCGCACCCAGGCTGTCAAAAGCAAAACACACACGTACTTTGAAATGGTCAAACCCGTCTACTCCACGCGTAAAACAAACAAGACACAGATTTGGTCTGAAAAGTGGAATTTGTATTTATTGAACCTTTGATAAAATACACAGAAGGTTGGCCCCGTCATAATAAGATGCATGAAATCCTCTGCAACCGAAGGCCCTAACGTGTACATTTACCATCAGTGGCTCCGAGTGCATGCACTGATCTCCATAAATATTTGGACCGACAGCACACAGAAATCAGATTTATCTTTTAAGCTTTGGATCCCAGATAAATATATACAACTGTAGCGGTTCTGCTCTTCACCCGCACGAGAAAAATAGTGCATTAGCGTTCACATATTTATGGAGTCTGCAATTCCTGAAATTCCAGTTATTACACTGCACCAACCCAGAGTGTATTAATACCATACAGTATGAGTAAGTATTGATATGATGGTGTGTATACTGGAAAGGAGCGGCGATCTTTATTGGATCCTCAGCTACAAACTGGTGTTTCACTATTTTTGTATATACACAGCGATACAGTGTTGAGACTGTGTGTACGATTAAAGGAAGCTCCCGTCATTGCTATGAGTGAACAAGTGACAAACAGTAAACACGTATATAAAGGTCATACATGGATAATTCTGTACATTATTTGCTGTGAACAACACTTAAAGCACTTCACGTTTTCCGGTGTCTTTCCAAAGCTCTTCCAGTCACTTCTTCTCATCTCCTTCCTGCACTTTCCTCGCTCCTCCGTTCCTTCGTTGCACCGTCTTGCACATTCAGAAGTGGACAGAAAAGAATGAACTCAGAGAATCAGAGGTGATTGCAAAAACGGTGGCGATGGTGTGCATACGCAATACACCTGTCGTTACCTTTTTTTGAAATCACCTTCCGTTATAAAGTCATGAAATAAAGTGTAGGAATAAACATTCTGTGGAGAGTTCTCCTGATAGCAAAGGACACACAACCATCCAGTGCAAACGCCACCAGATCCCACCACAATCAACATTAAGATTAACATTCAAATAACCAGCTGTTTGTACCTGTGACATAAAAGCTCAGAGCCAAAACAAGGGGGGGGGGGTGGATCCCCATCAGTCAGGTCCCTGTGAGGGTTTGATTACAACTGAGGGAGTCCACCCGAGCCAACCTTTAAACAAAAAAACTCAATCAGGATTGTTTTGTACAAAATGATACACATTCAGCAATAGTAGATATGGGAAAAACATAACAGTGAACATTATAACACTTTGAACAAAATGAGAGGGTTACCCACAGCTTTCATTGTGTCTTCAATATCCTGCTGGAATGATTGTAAACAAACCGTTTTCAAACATCTCTTAAACATTCATTTTTAAAAAACAAAAAACAAAAACACACATGGATGTTGGGAAAAAGGTACCAATATGAAACTGCCTGTTGAGCCACGTAGCATCACTCAGTTGTCGTTCCCGGGGTGTCAAATACTGCCGCTGTGTCTAATTCACCGGCGTCTCACCAGCAGTCCTTTAGGAGTCAGCGGGTGTTGACACGACTCATTTAAATGCAATAAGTAGGTGTTATTTTTCACCACACGAGGGGACTGTTATTAAAGAATATTTTGAACATAAAACGTGGCCTTTAACTAAATCTACTTAAGTGGAAAGCAAGTAAAGTGGAAACACAGTCCAAAATAGAAACGCTGTCTCCGCTGGTGTCTGAGCACATCTGTGACACCAGTGGTGTTCCACACAAAGATGGTATTTGACACCCTGGGATGAAAATGCATTGACAGTATTGGAGAGGATGCCCTCCCACCCCACCTCTCCAAAAAAAAAACAAACCCACACATTAAAAAAAACAAAAAAGATTGTGAATCATTTCTAAGTCTTACATCAAATGAACTTTCTGGTCTGTTTTCTGTCTCTTTGACCCATGAGGAAGTTCATTTGACAAAGTGCAGTTTGTCAAACCGTTGCTACGGGAGCATCCAGTGAAGATTAATGACAATTACCATCCGAGCATGCTCAGCAGATAGCAAGACTGCTGCTGGAAATACAGTACTGTCGCATTTAAAGCACATACTTAGAGTTTATAGTGAAACTTCAGAGTCTCTGTACTGGATTTCAGTGGTTGAGGTAATACATTTAACAGCATTTTTGACTTCGTCACTGATACAATCGACTAAATGCACGCTCAACCCTTCCCGTTGCCCCCTCCCTTCTTTTCTTTCATCTGCAGTCGCCACCCTTCAAAACAGGTAGTTTTCTCCCAGCTGAGACCTTCTTTACCAGAAATAAAGTGTAAACAAACAAACAAACAAAACATAAATCAGTGCACTATATACAGAGAACCAAATATCAAATAATTTAAAACTGTATATACATAAAAAAAAAACAAGAAGGCAAAAGTGAGGTTGAAAAAGGTTAGTGCTAACGATTCTCCCCAGTGATTGCTTGGATTCTCCTTTTACCACCTCTGCTCCGTCTTTCAGGTAGTAACATTTTTATCATCTGTCATACGCGTTAAATGGATGGTTAGAATCTGTAACTACTTCATGCTACTGGTGAAACTGTACTGGACCTGGAGTACATTAAGCCTACCAAGGGTTGAGTGTCTGCACATGAGAGGAGTAGACTGAAAGAACCAACTCGTCACAATGCACGATGCTCTGCTACGGTGCTATGAGTCAAAAACACGAGGCGTTCAGGTGCAGACATTCCACGATCTAGTAAGCAGCATGCTCGTAAATGTGTATCTAAATATTCTCTTTTTTGATCCATGGCAGTATTTTATACAGCGAAGCAGCAGCGTCTCACAGGACGACCTTGAGTGTGGAGCTAATGCTTTTTTTTTACCCCACCCCCTCCTCCAGTGTTCTTTAAAAAATATGCTGCAGTTGCAAAGTGTTTGATCTGGCGTTGAGCTTTAAGTGTGTACTTTGACCAAAACGAGCTACAAACAACCTCTCCTCCTCAGGCCGCTTCGTGCCTCCCGAATCCCACCTCCTGTGTCTGTCTAGCCGAGCAGGGAGCTGCGTCTGGATAGGTCCACGTTGCTGGCGGACAGCCCCCTGCTGTCTGAGAGTCCCGAGTTGGCATCCTGCAAACAGACCAGTTCATGTTCATGTCTGGATTGGGCATATTCTGTCAGGTAACAGACAAACACCTGCACTTGATATTTCATTCAAAAGATCTCTTTTCCTGGGATGCGTGCAGTCACATTTGTGTGACTCGTGTGCAGTCACAGCTGTGACGAATAATACCTGTGTGGTTTCCTCAGTGCTCTTATTGAGGAAGTTGAGGGAGCTGGCTCTCTTCATTCTGTGTAGAAACATAATTACCAATGACCTCAAACCACAAACAGAAGACTAGTTATTTATTTATATATATATATATATATATATATATATATATATATATATATTAAAAAAAAAAAAAGAGAAAAAAAAGTGAATAATAAA
>VOQJ01020808.1:16640-28285 GCA_015052665.1 Apistogramma diplotaenia | reverse complement strand
AAATATAACATAAAAACAAAAAAAAAAAAATAGTTATTTATTTATATATATATATATATATATATATATATATATATTTAAATAATTGAAAAAAAATAAGAGAAAAGAAAGTGACTAATCATAATAATAAATGGTAGACTGGGTCAGCTACCATCTGGAAAGCTGGATTATTCCCCGATTCCTCCAGTCTGCATGTATCAGTCCCCTTACCAACAACAAGTGAAAATACCAAAGACTAACGATAGTCTATAGCAGAGGCCACTGCTGACTGCCATCTCATTGGAGGGCTACTGTTTGTGTGTGTGTTTTACTTTTTTCCCTTTTTTTCTTGCATCTTATTATATTATATAAAGAAGAGTTTATTCAACTCTTTCGCTCTGTCGGCAAACACTGAGACAGAGCAGATTAATGAATTATAAATCTATAACGAGCACATAAACAAGTCGTGTACCTAATAATGTGGCTGGTGAGCACATGTTTCAGTTTTGAACAGTGCTGCTGGTCAGAAGCATTTTGACAATGTAGGTTTGACTATGAGAACTTTAGTACAAATCTAATTTGGACATGAAAAGTAATGAAAAAAATCATAACATTATAAATAACCACTGCAGCTCACAGGCTAACCCTTGACTGCACAGCTAGAGCAGTCTCACCCTGGGTTGCGGGGTTCTTGAGGTCCACTCCCCTGCAGTTTCTTCACCAGCATCTCACTGCTCCTTCTCAGAGCGTCACGAATCTTCCCGAAGGAGCCGCTGCGGCGCAGAGACCCGTTACCGTCCTGAGGGAAACACGTGAAAGCATGTGAGAACAGAGAGACAGCTAAATGTGGTTATGCTCTTGTTGTGTTTTCCAGTAAAGGTGCTACTTTCATTAGCTTCAAGTCTTAACTGACCCCGTTCCACTCAGCGGAGTCGTCGCCCTCGTTCTCCCCTCTCTGTCCGCCGGGTCCGTTCATTCCCTCCCTGCTGTGTCGTCTGTCGCTCCCTCCGGATCCTCCGTCCTTCAGCAGCTCCACCACCTTACTCTGGTTAATGGCATCGATACCCTGAGAGAAGAAAACAAAGATGGGATTAACGTAAAGAACTGGGGAAAAAAATTATACAATAGCACAAGCAGCATGTGTTCTTTACTGCAATGTACAAACATTAGCACGGTGACTGATCCTTAAATCACTTTGGCACAGTTTATGAGCCAATAAATCGTAGCTTGAAAGCCCGCTGAACTAATCAGCTTACTCAGCTGAAGAAAAAAAAATCCCTGAAAAGACCCCAGATGACTAATCTAACGGCAGTAATTTAACCGAGCAAACAGCAGTCTTTGAGAGGGTTTCCATTGTACCTGTTTGCGTGACTTGCTGGCGCACTCCTCCAGAGTCTCTGCTGCCTGCAGTTTGCCCTGACGACGGTACAACGCTCCCAAGCTTTTGAGAGTTGTGTTCACTGTCGGGCTATTGAAGAAAAAAGAAATGCAGCCAAGAATGTTGCTTTTTTTTTTCCTCCTTTAGATCTTTTAAAACAACTTACTCCATCAATCAGGATTAAAACAATCAAGCATTGGCCCTTTCCCAAACCGAAGCGAGGACAGAGTGCACAAAGCAAACTCTCCTGTTGCTTTCAGGGCATTACACTGTTTTATGGGACTTTTACTGTCACACAGTCTGAAAAGTTTTGTTCCTCAACAAAAGTGATGGAAACGTGGTGTTTCTACTATAACACTGAGTACCAGATGAACAACATACTGATGGAGTCTCTCATTGCAAACGTAAATGCGTGCTGAGCTGGTTCCCTTTCATTCACCTCGTTTTGGTGGTGACTGTTTCTGTTTTCTGTTCCTCTGTGTTGCTATTTTTCAACTTTGTTTTAAAAAATATTTTTTTAAAAAAGACAAAAAACTTGGTCAAATTAGAAAAGCATCCAGTTAATCTAAATGTCTGACTTACCTGTCCACCTTGCAGGCCTTGTACCAGCTCCCATACTCTACGTATGGGCCGGAGTCTTTGCGTTTGTTCTGAGAGAAAGAGTGAGACAGATTAAAGATTAAAACAGACAACAAGAGGAGAAAAGTATGAAATATTGCTCCAATAAGCAGCAAGTTTAAAATGTCTGTACTGTGTCGCATGCCTACCTTAATCTCTTCTCTCTCCTCGGCGTGCATCCAGATTGGTTTATTATCATCTGCAAAAGTACATGAATACTGTCAGATATACAAGGGCAGTATGAGTGGCCCACCAGACTGACACAGAGGGTGGAACACTCAGCTTTTTGTTATAATCTGTTAAAATCATGACTGCTTTTTATTAAACACAGCCCATGGCTCGAAAAGCCTTTTCCTTTTCTTGGCTCTGTATGATCTCACTGAGAGTGGATTTCCCTAATATGGTCATATCAGGCACAATTTGTTTCAGGGACTGTCACTTCACTCTGACTCCCTTTAAGCCACCAGGCACCTAAACCCCCGCTCACACCCTAAAAAGCTGCGTTTCCATTAGCGCAGGTCGACTCGACACAACTTGCTACGGTCTCAAACACAACACGACAATGGATGAGCTGGAGGCAAGCTAACGGGAGCTAATGCCAGTTTACTATTGTCATACAATGTTTTTTGTCTTGGAACTGAAGAAGCCCCGTGAACGAGGGACGAAACATCATCAAAAACATACAGGAAGTCCAGTCGCCTTCTTTTTCAAGCTCTTACATCCACAAAGACTTGACAGAGAACCTACACAGACAGATTTTAAAGGAGAAGAGCTAAAACAACTAGTTGTATCAGTAGCTGCGCAACAGCTGTGTGTATACCACAAATTATTTGTGTACTATGAATTATGCAAAGCAACTGTCCAGAGTCCTGGAATGAAAGCATGAAACTGGATACGAGCATAAAAGATGAAATGATTTCCAAAGATAACGTCTCCTCTCTGTCTATGCCAACACATGGCTGTCACTCACCAAACCCGTGCAAAATTCCAGCCGAGGCCCGCTCTCGTGCTGAGCATGTGAGCACATCACGGTTTGATAGACTTAGCGGGATAGGCGGGAGGAAACTATCAACATTAAGCTGCTTTGCGAGCTTCAGTGTAACAGAATAATCCTCTGACCTGCTGAGAACTCAGAGCGATGCAGCCGTCAGGGTGTGGCCAAACTAAAGCCTGAATCTGAAAATACCCCTGTTGGAGGAAAGGACCAACAGGGAGACTTCTGATACTAACCAAGTCTGACTCACAGCCTGGCCCCCTCTGCCTAGTCCTGGCACTTTAAGTAACTCTCTGAACAGGAGCATTTGATACAGTGACTTCAGGGTGACTCAGCTATTTGACTGTTGGCTCAACTTACTGTTGACAGAGCCAAACTCCTTCTCGTGAGCCCTGGTCAAAATCTCTTTGTACAGGGCTTCAGCGTCGGCAAACTTCCCCTGCTTCAGGTAGCATGTGGCCTAAAGAGAAACAGGAAGGGCAGATAATCCAGGTCATCTAAACAGAAATAAACCAGCTTAGAAATAGGTCAAATATGAACACAAAAGGAAAATTGCAAAAACACATAAAGGCAGTTGAACAGTGAAATGGCAGAATTCAAACAAACTTGTTGAAACGATGGGCTGTATATAAAGGATGGACGTAGCCAACATGACATTAAGACCCACTATGAAACCTCAAGCTGTGGGTTAAGCTGTCGCCCTCCTGATGTCACAAGACAGGAACTGATGGAGAAACTGAGGGGCACAGGACACTCACAGGCTAGCAGCTCAAATACAAACCGTCTTCATCCTCCTTTAATCTGTGACTGAGCCTGTAAATTCATCAGGACCGTGTTTACTAGTGTCGTAATTCAAAAGGCTGATCAAAAAGATCGTCCTCCCATTGAAAACCAGAGTCGCTGCCCCCTGCTGGTCATTGCAGACACTGACACTACATCCATCTTCACAGTCTATGGCGCACTTCAAAGCACTCACCAGGTTATTTTTGGTTTTGGCCACATTGGGGTCATCAGCTCCCAGCTTGGACTCGTAGATTTCCAGGGCTCGTCTGTAGTAGTACTCCACCTCGTCGTACTTCCCCTGGTTCTGACACAGCAGTGCCAAGTTGTTTAGCTGCTTAGCCACATCTGGATGGTACTTCCCCAGCACCTGGCACAGCAGGGAGACAACCACACATTCGCAAGATAAACTACACCCACATGGAGACAGTCAGGAAAGCTGAAATCTTTTTTTAACCATTTCACAGTCAGATATCCATCATTTACCTTCTCTCTAATCTCCAGTGCCCTCTTACAGAGCGGCTCGGCCTCCTTGTATTTGCCCCTCTTGCCGTACAATACAGCAAGATTGTTGAGGGTTGCAGCCACAGCTGGGTGGTCCTTCCCCAGCGTCTTCTCCCTGATGGCTAGGGCGTCATTCAGCAGATGAGCAGCTTCTTTGTATTTGTTCTGGTCCCTGTAGCACAAAAACACAGAGCCACAGCACTGTGCTCAGATCTTTTATTTGATACTTATGAATAGTTTAGGGAACACTTCCCTGCTCTCCAGCACGCACCTGTACACCAAAGCCAGGATGTTAAGCATGGTGGCCACATCTGGATGGTCATGCCCAGATGTCTTCTCCAGGTCCTCCAGGGCTTGTTTGCACAGAGGCACAGCCACCTCGTATCTCCCCTGAGAGGCGTACTGGATCACCAAGTTGTGCAGAGTCCTGAGGCGTGCCGGGATCTCGTAGCCTCCCTGCTGGGCTGCCACCTCTCCACTGGGCTGCGCTGTGAAGGAAAAATAACAACTAGAAATATTTAAAGGCCCACATGAGATTCTTATTGTTCTTATTGTCTAACAGGTATAAAAAAATTAAGTATTCACATTTGACGAGCTCAAACTAGGACATGTTTGTTTCAAAAAGGACTTAATCAAACCACCAGTTTTCAAAACCGGTAATAAGATCACTGTCAGATCCAAGCAGGACATGTGGTGGATGAAAGCATCAAGTCAGATCTGCTGCAGTGATAGGCTCTCCAGCAGGAAAAAGAGGAAGCTTCTGTAACAAGATTTTTTTCCCCATTTATATAATTTGATGGTTGTGAGGTTCTGCTAAAAGCCTTTTGTTGTACTCGCTAACCTCTTCTCTGCTTGTTAATTGCTGCCCAAAGCTAATCAGCCATTAGGAAAATGGCTGAATTTACAGCCATTTTCAGTGCGTGCGGTTCATTTGGTGGAAAGCTAAAGAAGCTACATATACTGATATAATTGATCTACTGTTAATGTGCTTTGTTGAAGCTCGGTGGAGTGGGGCCTTTCCAAGCTGCCCCGCATTTTACTGGTTGCCCGTTTAAACAAAGAGCTGCTTGTATAAAGAAAAATCTGAAACTTGTACCTAAGCATTTAAATGAGCTACTGTACAGCTCAGACTTCATGGCAGCAGAGGCCTGAGCTTTCTATTACTTCAATGTGATTTTGACACTGAATAAAGCAGCACTGATGCCTTTGTTGTGAATGTTGGAATGATGCAGTTAAGATCACCTCTGTGTACAGCGCCATATTATTAATAATAATAATAATCTATACAAGGTCCAGAAAACCTTGTTTACAATTTTTTTTGCCCACTCTTTAATTTATGTGCATTTATGCCAACTGCTGTCACAAAGTACCACATGCTGCAAAATGAATAGATCAGACGCGGCGGCTTGCAGTTGGTCTTCATTACCGGGGTGCCTGCACGATAACCAGTGAGTCACCAGTTATCTCTTCTTGTGGTGTACCACAGGTAGCACTCTCTCCGTTCAGCTGGGCTGTGGACAGTGTGTAGTCTGAGCCGATGATTAACCTTAGTCATATTGTAGTTAATTCAAACTGTCTTGGCCACAAGACAGAAACATGGAGACCCAAATAAACAACCTATAAATAATGTTTGTGGTTCTCATGATGAACTTTTATATGAAATTATAGATTTGAGCTTTATTTAAGGCTTTGACTAGCTTACACACAGGTACAGTCATCTTAAACTCAATCAGAGGTTAAGACCTGACTGAGATTTAATCACCACTGCTGATGTCATACCTGGTCCCTGGTCATCATCATTGGGGAACAAGTCATCCAGACTGTCCTTTGAAGCGTCCCCGCCTCCGCTTCCACCCATGCTGCCGCCGGAGCTCTGGTTCTTCTCCTCGGAGGGCGACACGTCATCGTCGAACTTTTTGATCTGGTTCATGAACTCCAGGTGCTTTTTCTCCTCCTCCAGCTGGGCCACGCTCTGCTCGCTGCGCTGCAGCTTGTGCTGGGTTCCCGCCAACTCGTCCCGCAGCCACTGGTTCTCCTGGCAGAGGCGACGCACCTGAGCGCGCAGCTTCTGCTTCTCCGACTCCACGGCGCTCAGGTGGCTGGACAGGGCGATGATCACCTGAGGATAAAGGGTCATTATAAAAGTCTCACTATAACACACAAAAATTCTGTCTGCCTGTGTCTTTGTCCACCAACTCCTCCTACACAATCAAACTTGGTACACAGGTGCATCTCAAGCCCCTGAAGGTTCTTATCTATAACAGATATTATGATGTTATCATGTTGCCTAGCAATTTGCTAAAACAAACCGTTTTTAGCATTTACACAACTATAGGACCTTAAAAAAAACAGAAACTTCTAATTTATATCCACAAAACTTCAATCAGCCATCAGGCTGCCTGGCAACCACCTTTCAATGGGCCACAATGACCTGTTTTTTTGCCTTAATGCACCTACAACCCCTAATGAAAAAACCCTATCATTTTAATTTCACGACAAGAACACCTCATTTATATCCACAAAAGCTGAGTTACACATGACAAAATCATTGTGTTGCCTAGCAACCCCCTAGCAACGTGCAAAGATGACCTACTTTTCTTTAATTTATGCACCTATAACAGCACCACATCATTTTAAGAGGTCAAACAACACTGTACCACGGCCATGTGCTAGTACATATAATTTACCGTTAGGTACAAGCCTGTCAGAGCTAACAATTGAAAAATCTCTCACCTGTGCCTCTCCCAGACCCAGCTCAATGGCTTCCAGGCTCTTGCGCAGCAGCCCCGACTTCTCTTGTGCGACAGGTGGCTGGGTGCAGTCCAGCAGAGAGTTTAGGAGCTGGGCGTGCTCGCCACGCAGCGTCTCCAGACCCTGCATGACGGCCTTAGTGTTAAGGACGATCTCATCCTGGCTCAGTCGCTCCAGGGTTTCTTCACGTGGATACACCATGGTGGACATTGCCAGGTTTCATACACACTGTGGGGACAGGGAGGGCAAACCAAACTCACTTCATATTCATATCCTGTGCTGCGTGACGCCCTCAAAACATTAGCTGCTCAGTGCAACTATATCCTTCATCTGTTGGTGACTGAGGTCAGCTGGAGGTGGACACGATGAAAGAAGAAAGCACCGAATGGACACAGAGGGATGATTCAATTGTGGTGTGAGGACATAATGAGACAGCAGATGAGAAAAAAAAACAGTGGAAAAATATATTTTCAAAGGTTTCAATTTGAGTCAAATCTCAGCAATGCCAAAAGTTTCTCTCTGCACCTGCTCACACATGAGAAATACCACACTGTGCGTACTTAAGGAGTAAACTAAGAAAAGGGCAGGAAACAGAAGTAATGAACTAAATGAGAAAAGCTGAGAGCCGGAATGAAGCAAATGCTTGACATTAACAGTAATTATGGAGTTAAAAGAGATGGATGAAAAACAAAAAGCATGCAGTACAAATGCGTCTTCTTATGGACAGAACACACGCTGCATAAAAGCTTCCGCTCAGAGCTCCATTTATTCAGACCTGTTTCTCTACAATGTCAACCAGGTCAGTGGTCAAAATATTAGTTTCTCATTTCATCATTGCATAACATGTCTCCTGGGGGAAGGTTACATTAGACAGAAAGAGAAAAGGTGCCCGTGAGAGGGAACACTGTGGGTAATTAAGGCAAATTTAGCTTTCAAACACAGGAGCTCCTAAAGACCAGTAAATCCAATTAAAGGCAGCAGTGATCAGTGAACAAGGCTAACCTTGCAAGAACGGAGGGTGTTGGGGGGGGTGTCACAGGAGCATTGATTTAGAGCCAAACCGGCACCTGAATGAAATGCTACTTTTAAGCAAAAACAAATGTCTCACCTCTTTAACCTCAGAGAACTTCCATCTTTTTGTGTCATAAATTTGAGGTTTTTTTCCTCTGATACATTAGTAACACCGACGCACTAAAAAAAATTATATATATGTCCAGATATAAAGTAACCTAAGATTGATCAGAATTAAAACAGCTTTTTTCCATTTATTTTTAACTGCTTATTCTAAAATATCTCAAATATCTTTCCGAGTCTGATCTTCTGGGAGTATTAACCATCAAAGGTAGGTGATATATGGGGTCTAAACCATTTCATGATGAGCCCAACAGGTAAAGATGTGTGCAGTTAATTCCTACAACCAGGAGAAGATTACACTTAAGCTGCTAACATTTAGAAACTCCAATATCCATCTCCAAACTGTAGCCCGATTCTGGCAGATGACCTTCCTTCGTGAGCATGCGCTTTGTGGGCCTCCATATT
This sequence comes from Apistogramma diplotaenia, assembly GCA_015052665.1. Lineage (NCBI taxonomy): Eukaryota > Metazoa > Chordata > Actinopteri > Cichliformes > Cichlidae > Apistogramma > Apistogramma diplotaenia. The sequence goes on along the minus strand of VOQJ01020808.1, from coordinate 19,742 downwards.
GACCAGCTGTAAATGAAAGGGTTGCAGCAGCAGCAGCAGCAGGAGGAAGAGGAGGAGGTGGTGGCCAGAAGAGGCAAATGTGCAAAATCGTGACTTTCTCTCCTTTCCATCTTTGATGGAGGAGGCGCACCTGTTCTCCTTTCCTTCTCCCTCCCTCTTCCTCTTTCACCCAGTCTCCGCTCCCACCCCCTCCCATCCGACTCGTACACTTGACTGCAATGCACCAATATTCACGCTTCCCTTCAAACGCGTTTACAAATGCGGGAGAACAGGGCTGCTGTGAGGGGCTCAAACAAGCTGCAGCAGGAAATTAAAGCTATCGCGTAGCTATCAGATTTTAATTCAACCCCTTTGAACCAAAAATTAAGGTTCAATCCACGCCGGTGGATGGCCGAGGCCTGAGGCTGGGCAGGGAGGCAGCGTCTGGCTTGGCAGCAGATCAGTGAAGGTGACCGACAATAGGGAGCACTGTTCAAAAGGCATAAAGCTATAACACACGATTAACACGAGCTCGAATAAATCACCACCCATTACTGAAAACGTCTTGATGTGCCAGGTTCCGACATGCTACCTGTTTGTAAACAGTGCAGGCCCGATGCTCCGAGGTGTTGCACAACACAGAGATGCACATTAAAATTATTATCAGCACACGGAGGGCTGCAATATTTACAATATGCAAACATAATCCTACAGCAAACGCCACGCAAAGAACGACGCTTTATTTCTAGCGACACATTTATCGACCTCGCTCGCGTGCTAGATATATACGGACAAATAGTCACTATAAAACTACAACCTATCCTAACTACATAAACGCACCACAGAGCTATTATTAATATTAGTATTATTTTTCCATATTTTTACCTTCATCGAAGACAAGCACAGCGATTGCAGAGCCTCGAACAAAGCGGCGGTACAATGTTGTGATGCTTCGGTCAGACCCGCGTCAAGTCTACGGATACGAGTCAGCTTCCGGTACCCACCTTCAAAATAAACACCTCATTTACAGTTAGCCAAGCGGGCAGATAAAAGATAACGGCAACTAAGGACGACGCAGAAAGGTTGCTATCAATACTGAGCAAATTCTACTATGGCATGAAAACATGGTCCTCTTATTTTTTTTTAATTAATTTAGCAAAGTAGCCGTTTAATTTGCTTTATTTTGAAGAGCACTGGGTGCTAATAACCGTTAGCAAAGCCGCTTCGTTCAATTAACACGCCTCGCGCTATTTGCATGCAAACCGAAATAGCTCCCACACACTACTGAGGGTACTTTAATGCGATTATTACAACTCTAACGGAGCTAAAAGCCACCTTGGCTAGAGGCTGTTTGTTTTCTCCTTCACTTTGACTTACCCAACTGTCACTTGACAGCAGAAGACAAGCGGGAAAAAAAGCTCTTTGCCCACAGTCTTCACAGTTTAACCGACTGAACTTTTACTTTTAAGTATGAAAGTGATGCTTATGCGGGTGCGCTTCAAACTGGGATGGAGAGAACGAAATGGCTGAGTTCTCAGAGTCCCTCACCAAAGATTAAATAGACATCAAGATGACTCACGTTCAATATTTCTTTCAGTTGGGAAGGTCACGTCTGTTGCGCATGCGTATAGTCAACTTGCCGCTCCCATAAAGCAGCATCCGAACGTCGCTGTTTTGTTTAGCAGCAATAAGGTAAAATAGATAGTAAAACATTCACTTAACATTACCTTAAAATAGATTATGAGTTTTGATAAAGGCTAGTTTAAAGATTGCAACAAAGATATAAAACAATGAATAAAATCTGACTTCTTACAAAACAGACGTGGAAATTAACTCTCTTGCTATGCTCATGCTCTTTGTGCGATGATGTCACCAGCATCCTCCATCCACGGGAGCAAAGAGGGCTCACTGAGGACCACTGACCTGCCTCGCCACCCTGAGTAGGATAACTTCTTTAATGATATTTATCCATTATTTTTTTGTTCTAAGGAAGGAAGGTTCATGAATGTAGCGAAGGAGAACATGCAGAGGGTTAGTGTGATGGTGGGGGATGCTAAAGGGTGAGATGCAGGCAATGATCCACTGTGGTTGAGGCTAGTGTTTGCATCTGTTTGCTCCACTTCAGAAGTACGTCTTAGTTTTACATTGAAGTTTCATGCTGCAGCACAAGCACACATCCGTATTTCAAGAACAGGAGGCGGGGCTACAAATCAAGAATATCTTTATTTAAAAAAACAAAACAATGAAACAATGAACACTTCCACTTTTCATCCCACATCTGATAGACAAACGTAATCATGAAAAAGCAGTACTACAAAACATGTCAAATTAAGAAAAAGAACAAAAATTAAAGAATACAATGTAACAAGTACTATCTGATATGTACAAGCATCATAGTTTATTATAGTTATTGTTATAGGCAAAAGGCAAAAAAGCTGAAGACTGCTGCTGAAGAAACAATGGCATGTGCAAATTACTCTTCACCACCACAAGCTCAGGGCGCCCTGCTCCGAGCAGAGCCTCGTCAGGTAGAAATCTACTGCTCTCACGGGTTAATCACATTCCCATGAAGACAGGTGGCAACTAAAAGAATAAGAAAATCTTTTTTAAAAATGTACGGGGAAGGAGGGACGGCGTGTTCACAGAAAGGTGAGCCTGTGGAAGCGAGGTGAAGAAGACTCTCTCCTCATCAGAGGGACGGCAGACAGAAAGAGACACTGCTGACCACTGAGATTATAAACGGAGCCAACAGCTCCTACTCTCTAACCACGACTAGTCAAGGACAGAGGAACCATCGTTACAGCGTCACAAACACGTCGACACAGGTACAGAGGTACAGGTAAGGGGAGAAAAACCCACACAGCAACAAGTTCAGGACGTACACAGAACCACCAGCATGTTCAGAGCGACGGCAGGAGAACACGTGAACGAGGAGTGAGGGTCAAATGTTCTCAGGTCATCAGGAATGCGACTGTGTTTACGATTAAGTGACAACTCCAGAGCAATGATCGCTCTGATGTTAAGTTGTGTTTTTTTTTTAAAGCTGTGAACCCCCCCTCCACAAAAAAAAAAAAAAAAAAAATTGGAGGGGCCCCAGTTTCTTCAAAATTTGATTTTGGAAGA
>VOQJ01020807.1:7485-28678 GCA_015052665.1 Apistogramma diplotaenia | reverse complement strand
GCTCTTTTCCCTCCCTCCTTTTTTTTCCCCTTTTTCCCCCCCCCCCCCCCCCCCCAAAACAACTGCCACATTGTCTCTCTCTCGCCCCCTGCTGGTGCGTGTTTGCTAATATCAGGTGGCTGTTGGGGAAGTAGTCAGAGCGGCAAATGGGGATCACCTCCCGGCTGACCTCGTCATTCTGTCATCCAGGTCAGGAAACCAGCAACGTTGAAAACAAAACAGCAGTGGGAGAGATAGGGCCCGTGTGTACCAAACGAGGCATACTCCTGATACAATGAGACCGATTTTATTTTCCACACTCACAGAAGGAAGAGGTCTGTTATTACGATGGCGACAACCAGATATTGAAGCACCTCTGTCAAAGAAAACCACGCCCACCACTTTATCTGCATTGTTTAGCAGCCATAATATTGGCAGTAATGTTATTATGTTGCACTTTTAAGTGTTTGGCTGAAACCTCTAATAATGCTCAGAGTGAATGGAGTCATCTAGTTACTACTACATGAAGGAGCATGTGCTCCGGCTCATAGATTCTTTCTTTTGGGTGTGAATATGTTTTCCTTGCATGTCTTGCACGACACCCCGAATGCAACTATCTGTTCGAATGTGGCAGGTTGCATGCAGTCACATTCCGAGATGATAAAGCTTGAAGTCATCTCGGCTTCATAGTTTTGTGAACATTCTGCATCACGTTCTGTACGGAAGCAGTACTTTGCACAGAGTTGAACTCTGTGGAATTCACTTTTGCTCATTTCCATGAAACAAAACGTATTTGTCGGCTAAAACGGCTAATTCTTATAAAGCGTCATTGTGTTCAGTGTAAGTAAACTAGTCATTTAAGACCGTAGCTAACCAGCGACCCAGCTCACCTTAACCACTGGCATGCTCTAACTATGTCCCTGTGCCCAGATTCTGTCAGAGGCCCGTTTGTTTGTTCTGTTTGTCGTGCTCTGTATGCCTGCTCACTCCGGTCACCCCGCTCTGATGTTTCCTCTCTCTTTCTACTCTTCGTCCCGTCGCCGCGTATTTTCGCTCGTCTTGAAAGACACTTAAGCTCAGGGGCAGCACCAAACAAAGATGTTATGTCTCTCCTAAGGATGTTTACTGTACAATAAATGGCTAAACCTCAGTAAAACATTGATGCACTTCCTGAGCGGCCTCTTTGGCTGGCACGCGGCATCTTTGTTTGCAGTGCTCTAATCTTCTGCTGTTGTTCTGTTGTAGCTATTTTCTATGTTACATTTAGTTTAGTGTTTAATAGTTAGAATCTGATTGTAAGCTTTGCATCGATAGCTGTTATTGTTGGGAAATAATCAGTGCTCTTTTGCTAATTGCTTTTCAATATGATATATAATTTTAAACATATAAAACAAGAACAGGTTAAATACACTGTAATGTATAGTTGAATGGACCACAAGTGTTTAAATCCTCTCCCCCCCGCAACAGTGAACCACAGGGTATGTGCTACATTGAAACATCTAACCTGGATGGAGAAACAAACCTTAAAATTAGACAGGTGAATATCTTCTTATTGGTCTTTCTTTATACGACTCCATACAATGATATCTACAGAGTGATTTAATGCTGCTCTAACTACACCAACAGGGGCTCCAAGTGACCGCAGACATAAAAGAAATCGACAGCTTGATCCGACTCTCCGGGCGGATGGAGTGTGAGAGCCCAAACCGACATTTGTACGAGTTTGTTGGGAACATCCGGCTGGACGGACACAGGTGGGCTCAGATGCAGAGCTCCGTGGCTGGCTCTCAGCCCCCTCTTACTAACTTAATAGCCCATTAGTCAGGAGCAGAGCCACAATAAGTGCATTATGGGGTTTTAGGGCATCTTTCATCTTTCTGCTGAATAAATGAAAGGAGCTGTTGCAGTGATATTTAATTATATATCTGTTTGGAGGCTTTACCATTGTAGCGGAAATGCATTACGTGCTGTTCGGCTGCTTTTAGGATAACAGGAGTCTGTTACAGCAATAAAGTTCTTTTTGCATGAATATTATTACTGGAAGCTGCACTTTACTTTTGGAAGATCAAAGGATTGACCATATTAATGGGAATTGTTTAAAAGCTGATTTATTTTTTATATAAATTATATGTTCCGGTTTATAAATACATGCAGTGTAGTGAAAAAGCATTTGGTTTCTCATTTATCTGATTTCTCAGTTTGTTGCATATTGGTCACATGTTTCAGATCACCAAACAGATGTTGATTTTAGTTAACTCAAGTAAATACAAAATACAGTTTTTAGATGATTTAATTTATCAAGGGACAAAAGCTATCCAAATATACCTGACCCTGTGTGAAAAACTGATTGCCCCTGAAGCTAATAACAGCTGGAGAATCTCCGGCCATCAGTTTGTGCCCTGAAACGCAAGCGCACTTGGATTGTGCAGCAAGACAATGATCTGAAACAATTTAAAAACACCCCAAATTGGAGGTTTTGGAGTGCCTTCATCAAAGTCCGGACAGGCTGTTCATGCTTGAAAACCTTCCAATGTGGCTGAATGAAAACAATTCTGCAATGAAAGCGATATGAAACCCTCAGTTATTGCGAAGGATGACAAAACCAGTTATTTGGTTTGGGGGATAGTTACTTTTTCACATGGGGGAAGGTAGGTCTGGATAGCTTTTTTCCCCCTAAATTAAATCATAATTCAAAAACTGCATTTTGTATTTACTCGGTTTATCTTTGTCTAATATTAAAATATTTTTTCACCACACTGTAAATTGGCTTTCAGTTATTGGTCACTCTTTCTATATGTGCAGTTATCAATAATCTCAAAGGTTAATATTAATTCAGTAGTTGTATGTAAGAGCAACATTTATTGATTCCGGGTGAGATGGGAAAAGCATTTAAACAGACAAACAGCACTGGTGTTTCTCACTACAGCACAATACCACTGGGCCCAGACCAGATCTTACTGAGGGGAGCCCAGCTGAGGAACACACAGTGGATCCACGGTGTGGTCGTCTACACAGGACATGATACGAAGCTCATGCAGGTAAATCATTTGTGGAGTAATTACTATTATTTATCTCTAGAAATTGTAAAATAAATCAAAGCAATTTCTTACAATTGCTTAAATAATGTAACCAAACAGCAACACCCCTGTCTATTCTACCTTTTCATTTTTTTTTCTTTTTTCTGCGTTACCCAGAATTCCACGCGGCCTCCTCTGAAGCTGTCCAACGTGGAGCGCATCACCAACTTTCAGATTCTTGTGCTGTTTGGCTGCCTGCTGGCCATCTCCCTGGTCTGCTCCATTGGCCAAACCATCTGGAAGTACCAGTACGGCAACGATGCTTGGTACATGGATCTCAACTGTAAGAGTCCCAATAACCTACGCTGCACATCAGATTCCACATATTTTGTCTCACTTGTTCATATCAGCTTATTTCTTTGTCGTTTTAAGTTCCTAAATGCTGGTATGTGTCGTGTCGTTTTTCTGTTTGCCTCAGTTAAAAAAAACTACATTTCGCATTACAAGTGAAATATGTGGCAATGTGGGAATAAGTGAATTCCCTGTTAACTGAGAAAAGACAGCTGTGACATGCATAAATGTGTTGTGAATGAGTGCGATTGAAAAAAATGGTTGAATATCACTGCGCTGCTGTACTTTTTTGTTCCTTTCTAATGTTCTGTTTGATTTTGTTGTTTTCTTTGTTGTCGTTTTTTTAACAGCTCCAGGTAACAACCATTTAAAAGCCTTGGCCATCCGTGAATGACCCTCCCTTACTAACCCCTTACTGAAGCTCTGCCTTTGCTAAGCAAATGAAGCCCCCTACCCTCGCCCCCTATATGGTTGCCCTACTTTGTATGGGCCCATGCCACGGACAAGCACATACCAGGGATCCAACAATAGGTTTTTCCCCTCCAGCTCTCTTATACCTTTCGTCTAGTTTTTTTTTTCAGTGCCTGATGCAAACAGTGTCTCACTTTTCCACCATTTTTAGTGGCACGTTAAACGCTTTGCAATTCCCAAGCTTCAGACCGTCATTTATTCCCACCTCCATTTTTCACAAGTAACGAAGAGCAGCGTTTACTTTGACTGCAAAGGAGATGAGGTTGCACTCAGGAAGCTTTTCATGGCACGAGGCTTATACGTGTTTATTGCCTGAACACAACATGTGGTGCAGCCCAAGGGGGCAAGAACTGACATTTTCTAAATGCCTCTGCAGCTTTCTTTTTTGTGTGTGTGTGGATTCTTCAAAGAACACATAGAGTGGGGAGGGGTAGAAGTGAGAAGCTGCTTAGTTTTTACTTCTATTCTCAAACCATTATAAAAGATGGCTCAGTTTTAATGTTGACATTACAGACATAGCTGTGGTTCAAAATTTGTGCTGCTCAGTTCCTTAAAGTGGTGTCTGTCGTGATGACGCTCTGAACCTGGTATGCAAAGTGATTATCGTGACGCTCTGGCCATTACTCTGTACCCTGATAGGCCTGTGTAGGAGAGGTTGTGCCCTGGTCAGTTCAAGCTTGCATTATGACTTACACTGACCCGTTCGATAAGGTGTCGCATTGGCTTCTATTGGTTTTCTAAGGGTTTTAATATTGTCCTCAGTGGCATTTACACCCACTCTTAAAACACTCCACATCAAAGTGTTGAGGGGAGTGTAAATTATAAAGCAAGCATCCATCTTGAGACTGATTTTATTTCCATAAGGAGTTGTTGAGGCTCTGTCTAGTGCACATTGTCCAACCTGTGGCAAAAGAGAGAGGTGGGGGAACTGCCATAAACACACACACACCTACATTACACCCAAATTATTGTAACTCCACCCACTCATCAACATTACGACAGTAAATGCAGGGAGGAAACACAGTGTTAGCTCACCACGTGTCACAGAAGCCTGCGATTGTCTGGTAACGACACAGTTAACACGGGTTCTGAGAGGCAAATTGTAGAGTTATTTGTTTTGCATTCCTACATTCTTTTGCTCAGTTACATTTTGGAGACGGTCGCGCCGACTGTTTCTGCAAAATGTCGCAACCCTAACCGACCTTTGTCCGTGTCACGTCTGCTTTCAGCATGATGAGGAGGGAAAGCGGTTTTCTCGCCCTTGCATGGACGTGCAGTTCAAAATCACTTAGCGTAATGCAACCAAACAAATTGCAGTAAACCTTCTGCGGTTTTGTTCACTTCACATGGTTAGAACATATTCCATTCACATACTATTTGTGATATTGCGCATGTCCTGTTTGCTAAGGTTTCAATGCTTCACTACTACTCCAGTCCAGTATCACTGTCTTGTTTGATAGGAGCATTTCTGCGTAACATACCGAGATGACTACTAGAGTGAAATGAGGTGATCATCATTAACACCCAAAGTATTATGCTGGCATAATCCACCCACTCTTTTCCACTCCTTGTTGGTTGAGAATGTGCTATGGACTGAATCTCCCTCCTTTTTGTCTTGAGAGCATCTGTTTGTCTCCCCTCCCCCCCCTCTCTCCCCCCCACTTCTGAAAATGTTTTCCCTCCTACATGTGTTGTCGTAGCAGTAGCTTCCATTCTGCCACTTTCTTTCTGCCATTCAGTTTTTATTTTTCGTTGTGCAAACGTTCTGTCATGGGGGAAGGGCTGGCCCTCTCAACCGCAATGCTAAGATCAAGGCTTGGGTTTAGGAAGGTAACATTTGCACCTCCTGCAAGCTGAGGAAAGGTAAATCACAACCCTCCTGTTTTCATATTTGGTGTCAGTGGGGTTTACATGTTGATCATTGCCAGTTGTTCAGGGCTCTCGGGGAACCAGCATCATTTTTGCATAGTGCTTTGTGGAATCATTGCCTGGATCATGCTGGATGCCAAGGCTGCTGCTGTGACACTAATGACATTTGAGATAGTTCAGTCCCTGTTCGCTACTTTCAATCTGTGGGACATTAAATTGGATTGCTAATCGGTTGAGTTGTAAGAGGATGAGATTGGGCGGAAGAAATGGTTAATTCCAGCTAATGGACGATATTAACCCAAAACGTTCTCCGGATTGGGATAATGTTGATCATTGGCTGGAAGTAGCTTTGGGCATTTTAATTTAACTACCAGATATTTATGAACCAACATTGATAAGTTTTCTGTGTATTACTTCCTCCTTCTTCTTCTTTTTTTTTTTTGTCTAAAACTCATCCCCTAATAGATGGTGGGGCGGCTAACTTTGGCCTCAACTTCCTCACCTTCATTATTCTGTTCAACAACCTGATCCCCATCAGTCTTCTGGTCACACTGGAGGTCATCAAGTTCATCCAAGCCTTTTTTATCAACTGGGTGAGTTGAAGGTATTATTTTCTCACCTGTGAATTTCACATAGACTTAATCACCGTATAAACATAAAGACATCAGGCTGGTCGGGCAGTGTTTCTGCTTATCAGCAATTGAAGCCTTGGATCTTACTGTCGGATCAAATCACTGCATCCTTTGTAAAATGGAAAATGGGAGCAATGAGCATTGATGAGTGATGTTCTTTATAGCATTTTAATCTCTTAATAGTTTCTGGAAAAACGACAAGAAGCATCAAATAAAAACTGGGTAAATTTAGCAACTGGCGAGTAGGCATAGATGAGAATTTAGCATCTGAAGAGCCAGATATTTTCCTCAGGAGCTGATAGAGACCTCAAAGAGCTAAAGGGAGACTGACTATTGGACTGATGATCTGTCAGGCCGACACATGACTCCTGATGATTGGTAATCTTCCTGAAGAAACATTATCCGTGCCACTTTCATCTTTTATGTGAAGCTCAAACATTGATTATTGCAAGGTGGCAACATGGGATCATCAGAATGACCTTAAAAGGCACTTAATACATAAACACTATGCATTGACGCACAGCAAAAGGGAAAACACATCTAAAAGATGGTTCATACTGTGCTTTAATATATCTTTAGAAAGTAGGTCAGCTTCTCCAAATATCTGGGTTGAGGAATCATGCATGTTTTATTTTGAGCAAATTTTATTCATTGTACATTTTAAATGAAGCCCTATGGAGTCATTTTTAGTAACATTTCGGACAGTGCTCGGTTGGTTCATATTGTCTCCAGGGAAAATCGACTGTCAGGATTGAAATGAAGCTTCAGTGTTTTGGGAGACTTTTTAATTACTGCAGCGATATGACGGTTGTTGCCAAGCATGTTGTTTCTTTAGTTACACTTGAAATTCCTCTGTGCTTGGTTTTAGGACACTGATATGCTCTACGAGCCCACAAATACACCTGCCATGGCTCGAACCTCCAATTTGAATGAAGAATTAGGCCAGGTAAACGCTGCACTTCGGAATATATTTTATGTTGCGCTAACGCTCGAAAGAGCTCTCTCAGGGTGTTAAACCTGACTTCCTCTTTCCTTTCAGGTGAAATACATCTTCTCTGACAAGACAGGAACTCTCACTTGCAACGTGATGCAGTTCAAGAAGTGCACCATTGCCGGTGTGGCTTATGGGTATGTTCAGTTTTCCACCTTGTTTTTCCGCTTTCCCTGCCTTTGTCCTCTTATCCTCTACCCATATTGCCTTCATTAAATGCCGAGTGTGCATCAGAGTACATCTGGCGTTTCTTTCTCCTCCCTTGCCTTCTCATTAGCAGCTACATCAGTGCTCCTCTCGACATAAACTAAAAATAAAAAGGATGACAGGCAATTGCAAGCAAAGGCACTTTGCACTCTCCGTCGCAGGCTTTCATTCATTGTTCGTCATGTTGGAGATGTTTCTGAAGACTGGCTATACCTCTGAGTGTGCCGGAGCGCTCGATGATGTTTTGATATATGTTGGCATCTTATCGTAAACAAACAAACTCGCAAGTTCTTTCAGTTAAAGTTGAACATTAAGCATTAAATCACTCCTAAATGTTTTTTTTCCCTGCTCATTTCATTTTCATGCATAGATAATGAACCTCAGTGGATGCAAAACAAGTGGGAGAGCAGAGTGTGTTCAGAGAATCAAAGCAAGTGCAGGCGTGACAGTACATGTTTAATCCCATTAGGATTCAATTAAAAGCGTGATTGATGAAGTGCAGGCTGAAGGACAAAAGAGTATTTTATTTGGAGTTCTCTGTACTTTCATTAGGCTGTGATTGTGAGCCCAGTGGGAGCACTGACAGATTCTCGATCCCGGGTCAACAATGTAAAGCCTGTAAGTGCTGATGGTGTAAAACCTCCAAAATCGCTGCTGATATTTATATTTAAACTACTGCTGATGTGGAACAAAGATAAGCATGTAATATTGGTGTTTAGGGTTTTTCCCTTTCTTCTTTTTTTTGGTTTAATGGTTATATATCTTGACTAAAACTACTGGTTATCAGGTACAGACACTCTTCCCTCAAAAGCCAAGAAACGTTTCCTTTGATTGTCTGAAAGGCCGACTCGCTGTTACGCAGCTGGTAAATATGGATGAGAGCTTCACAGCAGGAGGGAAGACGACCGGCTCTAATAAGGCGAGATGCTTGAAGATGCCGTCGTGTGGCCATGTCTTCCTTATCTTTTTCTACTACTTCTTATGAGTTTCCAAAATGAGATAGCTCAGAAGCCGTTGACTCTGACGGTCACTGTATTCATAATCCAACATACAGTAACGTCAGCTGTGCTATTGCGCTCCAGCTCTGCCCATCTGAGCCAATTCATTTCATTTACATTATGCATAATCAAGATGTTACAAAGAAACAAAAAAAACAACCTTTTATCTCACATTTGTTTTTATTCTTTTTTTAATGAAATTGTCAAAGATTACTGCAGATTTGTTTTTATTTTAGAGGTCTTTAGTAGAGGATCATACAGTTTGGAGCACTACTGTACTTCAAATATTATATACTACGGCTTAATACTAAAACCTATGTACTACTGCTTGAAAAAAAATCTTCTGAAGAACATATATTTACTGATATACACACCCAACATTCAGCTTAACATTTTACATGCACAGTAATGGAGACTGAAGAGCTTGAATCTGGTTTGCACATTGTTATATAACAGGAATAACTGGTACATCCTTCCTTTCCTATTATAGATGCTTTTAGCTGTCTGTTTGCTTGAAGTTGACCATGAAATATGGATAACAGTAGTTCGGAGGCAGCTCTTGCTTAATTAAACTTTAAATTCTGGAATTAACATACTCGCGTCCTTTTTTAACCCTTATTTTAATTTCAAAAGGACAAGTTTTATGTATCGAGCATATTGTGCCAAAAGGATTATGTGAGTAAAGCAAAGATAAAATGTGGCATATTTTTTTGCAAATGAATGAACAAGCATGTGCATAGATCTTACTCTGCAGCGTGACTTGTAGTTTGGTGCCAGAACACACACGCAAAGCCCCCCCTCGACACTGCCGCCCGCATGTGTTCCTCTACACAAATTAAGTGCTGCTGTAATTAATAAAGACATCCCCAAGGGTGTAGACATTAATTAATTCCACTGGATTGGAGTCCCAATCTGAGGGAGGCTCCCAGAACCCTCCTGGGTTTTTATTTAAGACTAGTGAAAAGCACAGTTTTGTAAAGATGTGCTCAGATTCCAAATCTCTATAAAACGTTTTTTCATGATTTAGCAAAGACAAATCTACTGAGGGGTGTGCAGCTGTTACTTACAGAATGTCTGATGCTGCACATTAGCCTGCATGCAGACAGGCTGCTTTGTTGTTAATGTAAATAGTCACGGTGTTTCTTTACTGTAGGTAGAAGAGCTAAGCGTCACTGTACGAAAGTAATGTTGCCGAGTGGAATATTGGAGTTCATTGTCTTACAGTTAACTAAATCAAAATAATACTGGATTCATTGCTGACCATGAAAATATACATGCAAGACAGCTGCTGCAGTTCATATTTTTGATAATTTTGTTTTGGAATTTTTTTGTCCTCCTATTTTGTTGACTTTTCTCTTCAGTGTAGTAACTTATAATGACCTGATTTTGTAGTTTTATGTGCATCCAGTTTTCTTGTTATCAGCCATAAATCCAGTTATTATTATTCAGTTAAATTGAAATCAAACAGCTAACATTTCAAGTGTTCCTGCAACAGGTGTCTTTGTGAAATAATTCATTTTATTTGAAGGATGAATTGAACTCTTTCGCACCTGCAGTGCATAACGAAGTTGTTCGACCACCATCCACTGTAAGGGTTATGGCACAGCTGCCGTATGATAATGGTTAATCCGCCAGAGTATAAAAACATGACTTCAGTTACTTGCGCTATAAATGACAATATAATTTTTACTTTTTAAAAAGTTTTAATATTTGTTGTTGTCTTGTTTTTTGTTTTTTTTACAACAGGTGGTCTAACAGATTTGCTAATCATTGCATATAATAATGTATGAAAAACTGTCATTTGTTTGATCATGCACAACTCCGATATCGAACAGCATGCAACTGCTGCTGTCTCCTTTTTTTGGGTTTACTTTTGCGAGCTGAAAATTACAGATAAAAGAAAGAAATAACACCCGTAAGGCGCGAGAAGGAAACCATTGCAGTTTTGCTGCGTCATATTTTATGTGATTAAAAAATGAATAAAGAAGAAAATCGGGAGTTTCAACATTAGCGACAGACTATTTCCAACAACAACAATGTTTAATACCAAGATATAGTAAGTTACCCGTGGACACAGCTGCCCTAGGTGCTTCCCTGTTCCCAGACTTCCGACTGCTGGTAGTATGTATCTCATGGCAACGAAGTGTCAAGTGTGAATATTTTGCACGACTGTCAAAATATTCATTAAACAAATAAATGATTAGAGGACCCGCTGTAATCGGCACTGTGCCTTAGCTGACCTGCCATATTCCAGCTCCTCACGACCGATCCCAGTTGAACTGAAACCCTGGCATCTGCACATTCCAGCAACATATTAACATAATGCTTTGTCAACAAGATGCTTTTTGTTCTCCACTTTCGCTCCAACAGTCACGTCCCCGAGGCTGAGGAGGGTAGTTTTGCAGAGGACGACTGGTAAGATGATGGGTGTGAAATGGTGGTTGTTTTGATTCGCTCTCTGCTTTTGTGATGTATTAGTGCTGCCTTGCCATGTGGAAATGGTGACTTTGAACACAACACCCTCAGTGTGCGTTCGTTTTGTTGTTTTCTTTGTGTGTTCAGTACTCCTGGGACGTGCTGTATGTGACTGTGGCTCCTGAATCAATATATATGTATATCTGTTGACATAAATGTACAGCTTTAAACATATGATGTAGTATTTCGTATGAGCCATATGAGCATTTCAGCATTGCGACTTTCTAACAGGGACGTTTAGAGAAGCAGGCTTGATGGACAAAGCCTCCCACCGTTTACTGTATTTTGTGCTGAGGCTGAAGCTGTGCAGCACATTCTCCTTTTCCCCAGTTAATATCAAACTTTCAGCTGGAAGCTACACACCCACTTATTTTCTTTCTCACACATGCAGTGATTGCACACACACACGCACACACACGCAGTCAGTCCTGCTTCTGAGATCCATCTGTTCCAGTGTTGAGATCTGCTCTAACAGCATGGGCGTGTCTCATCCATTTTGCATGGAGGATTGGAGCCTGTTTGTTAATACCTATTACGCCAAAAATATTGAGTCTTGCTGCTTTACATCATGTTGCCAGCTTCAGTGAAAGCATGTCTCCCTATATTGCTACCCCCCCCCCTTTTTTTTGAAGAGAGAGATTAGAAAAACAAGGTTGTCGACACCTCTGATGCAGCTCAAACTTTGTTACGTCCTCTTCCTGACTGTAGCAGGTCAGCTCACTGCGTCACAGGTTTGATCTGGAACCGGTCCCTGGTTATTGACTGTGAACAGCCAGCACCCTTGTTCCCATAGTGACAGGATCTCTGCGTGCTGGCAGATAATCGATAGCTGACCGTCCTGCTCGCTCGGCCTCGCGCCTTACAAATTTCATCAGGAGAAGAGAAAGATCGAGGCCTTTCTAACCTGCATATGGGTTAAAAACAATAACGATGGCATTATAGATGTGCTGAGAAAAAATAATGCATTTAGGCTTTTTGTGAACCTGCATGCTTTATGTCATACACAGATATAAAGAAGTGCTGAGTAGCTCCTATATGTGAATTTGTAAGAGGTTGTATATTTGAAGTATACCAGCCAAAACTTTAAGCCGAAATGTCTTCGCTCTTTTTGTATATTCATCGACATTTTTAAAAATGCAGACATTGTTTTCCTATTTCTCCATGACAGATTTTAATAAAGACTCTAAGTGTGATAAATATCCCGACCTCCAGTGCATCTATGTAGTGGTAACACAATATCGACTCCTGCCCGGCTGTTTAATTGCATTGCTGTCTTTTTCCCTATATTTCCTTCCCGCCAAAGCTCTATTTTCTGTGCAATAGATGGAGTATTACTAGCTGGCTGGCTGCTTGGCTCTCTGGGATCTGAACAGCATATCCTGTGGGATTAAAAAGAATTATGGTTGCTAATGGCAGTCTCGGTAACATTTCTATCAGACCCCAGTGCCGTGGACAAAGCTGCTGTCTCCCCGATCTATAGGTCTATTTATCACGGAATCATAAATTGATCCCTGCTGGAGAGCCAGCGAGAGGCTGGTGGCTACAGAAGCACTGCCCTACACCACTGAAAAAATAAGGCTTCATTTTACTAATCAGAAATTGTAGTTTCTGAAGTTTAGCATGACTTGTTGATTATTTTCCATCTTGCCAGAAATGAAAAGTACTTCTGGCAAAAGACTAATTGGGTTTCCAGTAATTCATTAGTGCTTGATTAGTGTTTGAGTAATGTGGACTTTCTTAGCTGCCAGAAATTCAGCCTGTCTGCTGTAACCCTGTAAGCAGTTCCTCACGCGTTGTTTGATTTCTAAAGCAAAGAGGAACACCATCTCTTATTCATGGAAATGATGGAAGAGAATATGATTTATAAACTGAATAATGAATAAATGTATGAGTGTGGATTCCCTGGGAAATGATAACATCCCATTTCAGGACACTGCTCTGTCAAAAGGACAATCTGTTTCTGCCAGCATGGACAAAATCCCAAACAGTGGCGCTGTACATCCTCTTTCTGAAGCCTGGGGGACCAGCATTTGCATTCTGGCTACACTGTGGCTAATACTTTATTCAGCAAATGTCAATACTGTTGGCGCAAAGCACTGGCTGTGAGATCTGCTGTGCGCTGCCAGTATGACTGTAAATTATTTCCTTCTGACGATAAGTTGGTAAACAAAAAATAAATGTAACTGCACCGCGTGGCCACTTCATTAGGCATAGCTGTAGCACCTGTAAGTCTTACAGGTGTTACAGGAGTTGACACTTTGATTCAGACAGTTCTTTTCTCTTCTGAAATTGGATGTCCCTAATATGATCCTCTCATGTCCCACCCTTGTGGCTGTGAGCACAGAAGTTCCACCCCCCCACTGCTAAAAGCTTTTGTTTCCAAGGGTGGCCTGTAAGAATTAAAAATGGCTTAATGGAGAGGAGCCCCAACTGCTTGTTGCAAACAAGATGCATAAAGGGGATAAAGATGATTTTGAACTATGAATCATGCAAAGCTACTCTAGTGGAGTCCAAGAACATGATAGGTTCACTTTGTGCATGTGGTTCAGTTATTTTGCTGGATTGATTTTTGAAGACGGCTCTTGAGGTGAAAGTATTTTGACGGCTACCTTTTTCATTCTTTTTCTGTTATCAGTATCTGTCACACTGGATATTTTAAAGTTTGTGAAATATTGCAGATAAAAGAAAGTATTTGAAAATGCCACAGGAGCCAATGTGACATTATATAATAATTTTGCAGGTAGCTGCAACTTTACTTTTTTGTGAGAATACTGTTGCTAGCACTCGATGTAGTGTTCAGCTATGCCTGCCAGTCTGCACAGTGGTTGGCAGCTTAGAGCATTGCTTTTAAATGTTTAAAGAAAAGCATGGATTGTGTGCCGGCTCACAGATGCTTCGGCACATACTTTAGGAGTAGTATGCAAAAAGTTTCTCTTTGTACCTTAGAGGTACATTTGTCATGCTTATTATTTCATTTTGAAAACTGTCAGAAGCTGCTCAAACGCTGTAACTCTCTCTTCGTTTCATCTGTTATTGACAGAGGATGCTGTGATCATGATGCAGATGATTAATCATTTGGGTTTGTTTTGTTTTTTTTACTAGTCTTGCCTGCTGTCAGGACGGCATGTTGTACTTGGCCCTCAGTGCTGTACAGTGTTGCTATTAAGGATTCCAGTATGTTGTGTTGTTTTGACTCCAGTGTCTCCTCTTTCCAGGCACAGCACACACTCATCGGATGAGGCAGGATTTAATGACCCGAGCTTACTGGAAAACCTCCAAAGTAATCATGTAAGTAATGTCAAGGTTCCCTGTCACCCGCCTCCAGTCGCTGCTGCTGTTTAAAACAAAATTAAGAAGGATTGTGAATTGTGCGTGGTTGCATAATGCTTCCTTTTCCATTTAAAATAGACTCCTTTTGGTTTGATATTTTGTGTCTTTAAAAACAGTAACATGGGCGTGGTGATGCACGCGTCACGCTAGTATCTTGCAAGACAAATTTAGCAACCAGAGGATTTTATTGTTTTTTATATCAGTTTTAATTAAAATCATGCTGAGGGGTGGTTTACTGTTTCTTTACACCCCAATTAGCCGATTCTGACAAGAGCAGCGAGACACACACTATCTTGCCGTCTTTTTCATGATTTTAGAGGTGGCCCTAATGACCACCTGTATTCATGCAGTGGGTGAAAACTGTGATTGATTGGCTGTTTGAGTCACTGAGCTGCAGAGCAGTGTGGGGGAGGCAGAATGTCACATCTAATTAGGTGCACTAGTACCGCCCAGGGAAAGTAGTAATCCCACTGTGATGTTTGCTTTGTTATGACAGCAGCATCTCTCCACACATTGAGTTTGTCTATGATCTGCTTTAGTTTCATATTGATAGCCCCACGCCACTTTGTAATTATGGTGCATAACTAACGGCTGTTTGGAAAACCGCAGTCTGCGTGCATTTCGTTAACGATTCAAACATGATGAATGTATTGGATTGCAATAAATAATAGATTTTTTTCCCCCCCATTTATTTCAAGACAACTTCAAGAGTATGAGAAGACTGTGTAGAGATGTAGGCATGCTGGCTGCTTTAACCTGATTCAGAGACAAGGGAGAAATTCCAAAACTTTAGGTGTCCTGCAGGTTTTGGATGCAACCCTGCTGCAACACACCTGAATCACCTGTAGGACACCGACCCTCGAGGACTGGGATTGAGGACCCCTGCTCTAGGCAAAGTTAACAATTAAAAAAAAATAAAATAAAATTGCATTTTTTTTTATTCAGATTAGTCATGACTGATAATTGTGATCAGGTGGCATTTATGTTCCACTGAACACTTAAATTCAACATGCCAGCAACTCGTGTATAGCAGTGTATCCGCTGATGACTCCTTCCAGCAGGAAAGTGTGGCGTGTCACAAAGGTCAAATCATCTCAAACAATAAATTCACTGTACTCAAAACGGCCTCCATAGTCACCAGAACTCAGTGCAACAGAGCACGTTTGGGAGTGTAACGGGAGATGGATGTGCAGTCGACAAATCTGCAGTAACCGTGCGATGCTATCGTGTCAATGTGGACCAAAATATCAGGAATGTTTCCAACACCCTGTTGAATCTGTGCCATGAAGAATTAAGGCCATTCTAAAGGCAAAAAGGGGTCTAACCCAGTACTAATGAGGTTTATGTAACAATGTGGCCAGTGAATATGTAATTCTCTGAAATATGTGCCGGAATAATATTTTACTGCCATCAGTGTTTCACTCTCCCTTACATATCACAGCTGTAGCTGCTGAATGCAGCGATGCGTATTACCTGATATTCTCATGGCACAAGCACTTTGTCTTATGGCCTTCAGAGCGCTTCTTGCATAAACATTACTAATCCAAAAGGAGTAATGTTGATACAGTGAGGGGAGTGCTGCGCCAAAACGAGAGGGGAATTAAGAGTGTTGACAAAAATAAGCATCCCCTCCAGTGCTTTTCCTGTTCACTGGACATGTTCGACGCCCACAGAGCTTCAACAGCTTCTTCATTTTCTCCTCACCCTCAAACTTTTTTTTTTACACATGGGCTATGTCTGAAGTGATGAGTGTCTGTCACTGTTGCTGTGACACACGTTACCCAGGAGTCACACGGGGTGATGGCTGCCAGCGCAGGCAGCACAGTATTCCCTGTCACATCAAATTGTGCCATCAGAGCAAAGTTCAGATGGTCTGTACTGTCTGCCTAGTTTTCCACCACCCTTAATATCTCCCGTTGGTGCTTCTGTTCGTGTGAGAGGACTCAGTGGCATCACCGTAACCCCGATGCTTTTGGAAATATGTTTACATGTTGAATCTGTGTTTATTCATATTTGTTTGGTACGGCTTTCCCAGATACCATTTTTTGAGGTCTGAAGATTTGATGGCAATCAATGGTGAATATTTGATTTGACCCGTCACTTGATTGGCTTATGCCTGATTTCATAACTATGCCATTGTCATGCAGAAAACATTGTCATCAGACAGTTAAAGGTAATGGATATGCTGAGGCAGAGAAAGTTAAAAGCAGGGGAATATCGCTCTCCCTTTGTTCACCTGCTCGGCCTCCGTGTGGGTTCAGCTGCTTCCCAGGGAGAGAACAATGCGAGCCCTGCTGTTTGTGTAGTTTGAAGCTGGATCTATGAGATGGTAGCGTGATGAAAGCAGTGGCCCGTGGACACATAGACTGATAAAAATGTGTGTACGAGCACCTGTAAAGCAGGACAGAAGAGAATACAACATGTTGTGGTTTTCCAAGAGATTATTGGCTGGACTAGTTCTTGGCATGGCACAGTAACCTCCGCGACTTCCTGGAGTCTCATTATTATAATTGGGTTGCCATGACGGCAATCTATATGGAAAAATTCCACCCATTAAAGAGCATTTAACAACGACCTACTTTTAACCTTAAACCTACATCTGATATTAACCCTCAGACACACACACACACACACACACACACACACACACGCACACACACACACACACACACACACACACACACACACACACACACACACTCCTGTCCTTCAGAGGATACCTGTCAGCCCAGGCCAGATTAGCATGCTGCTAGGAGGCAGAGGGGATTCTCACAGCCACCTGGACTGTAATAGACTCTATTTTCATTTACAAGAAGCCCTTTTGATTTAACACCCCTCCCCCTTCATTCATTCGATCCTTTGTTCCTCTCATCACAGTTTTCATGGCCAACAGAAAGAGCACATTTAATAATACACTGTGAGGATGCAGCCTTTTGTTTGAGAATCACTACACAGCTATCTTACACTATTCTGATATTATTTAAGACAGATAATTCTATACATTTCTCAGGACATTTGAATGTTCTCTATATGTTACCACAGGTTTGTAGGATCTATATTCATAATTCATTGACTGTTATTAAACTCATTGTTAAGAAACAGTTGCAGCCAGACTGCTGTGTGTGCTGTCGCTGTATTATTCCGGCCCGCTGTGGCCCTGCAGGCTGCTTATATTACTGTCTCAGCTGTAGTCGGTCACTACAAGGTGGTGGTCCTCCAGCCTCAGCAGATGCCTGTCTGAGTCTGTCCTATGGCAAGTTAGTCATACTGTTCCCCTCATTAAAGTACAATGCCTCAGTGTATAGGTTAGGCCTTCTTTTATTAAATGAAGCACATTTATAGTGGATGAGGGGGCATGAGTCTGTCAGCAGCTGGCAGTTTCTGCGGGATCCTGTTGGCTCGTTATCCACAGTCATTACACTCTCCAAACTTGACGAGTGAGCACTGAAGCCACATGCATTTCAGAGTTTGACAAAGCTTGGGCTGGCTTTAAAATAAATAAAGTCATGATGTGACGGAAATTCATCAAGAGTCAGGACTGCTATTAA
The DNA here is from genome assembly GCA_015052665.1 of Apistogramma diplotaenia. Classification (NCBI taxonomy): domain Eukaryota; kingdom Metazoa; phylum Chordata; class Actinopteri; order Cichliformes; family Cichlidae; genus Apistogramma; species Apistogramma diplotaenia. The sequence goes on along the minus strand of VOQJ01020807.1, from coordinate 10,810 downwards.
TAATGGTAGCTTTCGAGGATCTCCTGGATAAGAGCTGAAGAAGTTGCAGTCTTTGTGATCTCAAGATTTCTGTTTGCAGAATCATTTTTGGACCTGAACAGTACTCACAAATAACAGTAATCGCTTAGTTGTTTTTTTGTGCTGTATCTACTAAAGGAAACTATCACGATGCAGCAAATCTCATCTGTCTGGTGTCATCAAAGTTTAAATAAATGCTCTAACAGACTGTGCACTCGAGTCCACAGTGCTGTTATTAAAAGAATTTGTCTGGTGTCTCACATTTGTAATGACTGCCGTTGCAGGTTGTGTATGTCGGCTGCAAGCCATGCAGATTGATTATGCTCTGTCCTTGCAGTCTCTCTCTACAGTACAATCAAGGTCTTTGTAGTTGTTTTACTTCTGTTACATGTTTTATGAAAGAACATTAAAAGTCAAAGTGCCCTTTCCTTTCCCTGTAGCCTACAGCTGCTGTTATCCTGGAGTTCATGACCATGATGGCCATCTGTCACACTGCAGTCCCTGAACACACGGATGGAAAAATCATCTACCAAGCTGCATCTCCAGGTATATCCCTCTTATTAAGTGGAATACAGTATTATATGTAGCTGTACTGCGTGTGATGTCTGTTCACACAGTAATTTGAGCAGATGAATGTTGGCCAGACTTCTTGATTCTTACCTTGTTTATGTTACGGCCTGACGATGTAGCATGAGGGAGCTAATCAGATTCTTATTTTCAGTAGGTCATCAAAAGAAATTTTAATCACAAGGTATACTTTCATGTTTGACAGGCTCACATTGCCCACACGTAGTCATTAATCATCATTAGTAGCAAACCAGCCAGCCGACGCCTTACAGTATGTATGAGAGATTTAGAAATAATAAAATGAAGCAGAACAATAGATTCTCCAGCATTAATCGATGGTAGTATTCATTACAGCTGAAGACCTGAGTTAGGGGTTTTGGTGTATGTAAAGCAACAGCATGTCTGGGCCTCCACTTATTTAAAGATCCAGTGGCAGAGTGTAAGCTTAGCTGTCTTCTTAACACATGCATCCTAACAGCAGCTAAAAATAGAAAAGAACTAGCTCTCGCAACATATGTTGCCTTTATTTGACGGTATCAAAGACAAGTGTTGCAGAAACCTCTCCTTTCCCTGCTTAGATTTTGCCCACTGACACGTTTCTATGTCATGTGGTTTCAAAACGACATGCCTGAAACAGCAGATCTGCAGATGTCTGGTTCTGCAGCTGCGTCTGGACCTGGTTCCAGGTGCTCTGGTCTTGTGCATCCTTGACATTTCTCTTTGTTGTAGTATTTAATTTTCCATCTAATGACCTCTGTGTCACAGCAAATGGAACAAACCACTATGGCCTCCAGGCTCCAGCATTTCATAAAGGCATTTATGTAATCATCAGCGCACACATGAGCCAGGAATCGTAAAATGAACTCGGCTGTTTACAAAATGCATTCTTTAATCCTCACCGTGATCCTTCAGTCATTCACAGATGAATTGAACTGACCGAGCTCAAGAAATCAAACCCTCAACGTATTTCTAAACATCAAAGTTGCCACTTTTAACGAGCTTTAGATGAAATCCACCGCAGAGACCCTAATAATATTATCCATATCCACATGGGTTTTAGCACGAATGCATACAGGTTGCCTTTAACAACAGTAATCATATTTCCTGAAAACAAAGCACATTTCTAATGAGCCCAGTAGCCTTAAAGGCATAACTTTCAGTTTACAACGTACAAACATGTGGCTGCAACTAAGTCAGAGGGGTTGATCTTTCCTGATCATTTTAGTTGCAGTTAAAACAAATCTTGGATCTGAAAATCAGATTTTCATCTTCATTTTGTTTAGTCATTTTTTGCTTGTCAGTCTTGGTCATATGGTGCTTTGCGGTTTGCTGAGAGGGGCTGCAAAGAGAGGCTCGCTAAGTGAACTGTAAAAAACAAAAGAAAAAAACAGCAAAGAGCTTTTTCTTTCCCTGCAGCATCCTCGTGCACGCTGCGGGGTACCTGGTGCACAGGCTTCAGTCACTGTACTCTTTGTGAAAATGTGTCAGGATGAGCCAGGTTCATGCACCAGATGGGAACATGGCTGTTTTTGTAATAATCAGGTTCAATGTTAACGTTGTCTTGTGCAGGTGTTTTTATCTGACATTTTTTTGCTTTCAAGATGAAGGAGCTCTGGTGAGAGCAGCACGGAATCTTGGTTTCGTGTTTTCTGGCAGAACGCCGGACAGCGTCATTGTGGAAATGGTAAGTTGGACAAGTTTAATGAAAGGCGTGGATGAGAACATGTAAGTGTGAAGGCCTTTGTACTCGGACAGTGTTATTGTAGATGTGGGGAAGGTATTACTAAACTGAACCCATGTACTGGATGTCCTACATTCCTACACTTTTGAAAATAGGCTTATATTGTCTTCTCGTTGTGAATTGGTTGCTAAAATTGTTCCCACACACAGGACTCTATTGTTTCAAACCACAGCCATCAGCTGGTTAGTCTTGTTCTGTCTATATGTTTACAGCATCAAATCATCTCATCACCCAGCCAATCATCAGTCTGATGCCTGGAAAGAAATCAAAACTGCATTTCCAAGAAGCATTGAACTTTCACTTTGGCATTTTCATATTTCAATAAGTTTCTCAGATGTTTTTTTGAAACAGAGTAACTGGAAATACACATTTGCTGTGATTATATCCCGAACTGATGCAGTGTGTCCTCTCCAACGCTCAGGTCACCAATCCTGTTGGTCTCTTAATCGGCTAACCTGATGATTGCGCTCAAAGAGCCCGATGCTGAAAGGCCAGAGCCATTTCCTCTCTTTTTCCGCCCTTCTGGTCAGAACGTCTTGTCTCCTAGACGTTTGTACAATTTCTTAATCTTTATTAGACCTTCCAAAGCTCTGAGCATCTACTTTAATCACTCTGTCCTGGACCTAGCAGTGTCCACAATTAAGAAACGTAATTGAATTTTACCTTGTTATTCTCCTTCCATGAGCTCAGTGCAAGCAAGTGATAAACACATTTAAGTGCAATTAAGGCTGATTGGATGAGGATGGCAGGCTCGGCCGGTGCTACTTAAGATAAGTTGTCTCAGAAGACGGAGGTTGAAGTGTCTCCTTTTGGACTGAGTTAACGCTCGTGTCTCTTGATTCAGCTCGGAACGGAGGAAAAATACGAACTGCTTCATGTGCTGGAGTTCACAAGGTACACTTATCTTTTTATTAGTTATGCATTTATGCATCTGCAGCAAATAGCTGCTGGGAATTTATTACTAAGCTGAGCACATGTACTTGTAAAATAACCAGATTC